>OZ012659.1:18459880-18650382 GCA_963942545.1 Oxycera nigricornis
CCAAATTTTTTTTAAAATTTTCATCTTTCGGATCCTCTTGTAAATCAATAAATTGTTGATTTTGAATAGAATCGAGAGCTTGTGCATGGAGCCTTTGGGCGATTTCAAAAAATTTTCAAAAATTTTCATCTTTCGGATCCTCTTGTGAATCAATAAATTGATGATTTTGGATAGAATCGAGAGCTTGTGCATGGAGCCTTTGAGCGATTTGCAAATTTTTTTAAAATTTTCATCTTTCGGATCCTCTTGTAAATCAATAAATTGATGATTTTGGATAGAATCGAGTGCTTGTGCATGGAGACTTTGAGCGATTTCAAAAAAATTTCAAAAGTTTTCATCTTTCGGATCCCCTTGCAAATCAATAAATTGATGATTTTGAATAGAATCGAGAGCTTGTGCATGGAGCCTCTGAGCGATTTCCAATTTTTTTTTAAAATTTTCATCTTTCGGATCCTCTTGTAAATCAATAAATTGTTGATTTTGAATAGAATCGAGAGCTTGTGCATGGAGCCTTTGAGCGATTTTCAAAAATTTTCAAAAATTTTCATCTTTCGGATCCCCTTGCAAATCAATAAATTGATGATTTTGAATAGATTCGAGAGCTTGTGCATGGAGCCTTTGAGCGATTTCCAAATTTTTTTAAAATTTTCATCTTTCGGATCCTCTTGTAAAACAATAAATTGATGATTTTGGATAGAATCGAGAGCTTGTGCATGGGGCCTTTGAGCGATTTCCAAATTTTTTTTAAATTTTCAGCCTTCGCATCCTCTTGTAAATCAATAAATTGATGATTTTGAATAGAATCGAGAGCTTGTGCACGGAGCCTTTGAGCGATTTCCAAAAATGTTAAAAATTTTCATCTTTCGGATCCTCTTGTGAATCAATAAATTGTTGATTTTGAATAGAATCGAGAGCTTGTGCATGGAGCCTTTGGGCGATTTCAAAAAATTTTCAAAAATTTTCATCTTTCGGATCCTCTTGTGAATCAATAAATTGATGATTTTGGATAGAATCGAGAGCTTGTGCATGGAGCCTTTGAGCGATTTGCAAATTTTTTTAAAATTTTCATCTTTCGGATCCTCTTGTAAATCAATAAATTGATGATTTTGGATAGAATCGAGTGCTTGTGCATGGAGACTTTGAGCGATTTCAAAAAAATTTCAAAAGTTTTCATCTTTCGGATCCCCTTGCAAATCAATAAATTGATGATTTTGAATAGAATCGAGAGCTTGTGCATGGAGCCTCTGAGCGATTTCCAATTTTTTTTTTAAATTTTCATCTTTCGGATCCTCTTGTAAATCAATAAATTGTTGATTTTGAATAGAATCGAGAGCTTGTGCATGTAGCCTTTGAGCGATTTTCAAAAATTTTCAAAAATTTTCATCTTTCGGATCCCCTTACAAATCAATAAATTGATGATTTTGAATAGATTCGAGAGCTTGTGCATGGAGCCTTTGAGCGATTTCCAAATTTTTTTAAAATTTTCATCTTTCGGATCCTCTTGTAAAACAATAAATTGATGATTTTGGATAGAATCGAGAGCTTGTGCATGGAGCCTTTGAGCGATTTGCAAATTTTTTTAAAATTTTCATCTTTCGGATCCTCTTGTAAATCAATAAATTGATGATTTTGAATAGAATCGAGAGCTTGTGCATGGAGCCTTTGAGCGATTTCCAAAAATGTTAAAAATTTTCATCTTTCGGATCCTCTTGTGAATCAATAAATTGTTGATTTTGAATAGAATCGAGAGCTTGTGCATGGAGCCTTTGGGCGATTTCAAAAAATTTTCAAAAATTTTCATCTTTCGGATCCTCTTGTGAATCAATAAATTGATGATTTTGGATAGAATCGAGAGCTTGTGCATGGAGCCTTTGAGCGATTTGCAAATTTTTTTAAAATTTTCATCTTTCGGATCCTCTTGTAAATCAATAAATTGATGATTTTGGATAGAATCGAGTGCTTGTGCATGGAGACTTTGAGCGATTTCAAAAAAATTTCAAAAGTTTTCATCTTTCGGATCCCCTTGCAAATCAATAAATTGATGATTTTGAATAGAATCGAGAGCTTGTGCATGGAGCCTCTGAGCGATTTCCAATTTTTTTTTAAAATTTTCATCTTTCGGATCCTCTTGTAAATCAATAAATTGTTGATTTTGAATAGAATCGAGAGCTTGTGCATGGGGCCTTTGAGCGATTTCCAAATTTTTTTTAAATTTTCATCCTTCGCATCCTCTTGTAAATCAATAAATTGATGATTTTGAATAGAATCGAGAGCTTGTGCATGGAGCCTTTGAGCGATTTCCAAAAATGTTAAAAATTTTCATCTTTCGGATCCTCTTGTGAATCAATAAATTGTTGATTTTGAATAGAATCGAGAGCTTGTGCATGGAGCCTTTGGGCGATTTCAAAAAATTTTCAAAAATTTTCATCTTTCGGATCCCCTTACAAATCAATAAATTGATGATTTTGGATAGAATCGAGAGCTTGTGCATGGAGCCTTTGAGCGATTTTCAAAAATTTTCAAAAATTTTCATCTTTCGGATCCCCTTACAAATCAATAAATTGATGATTTTGAATAGATTCGAGAGCTTGTGCATGGAGCCTTTGAGCGATTTCCAAATTTTTTTAAAATTTTCATCTTTCGGATCCTCTTGTAAAACAATAAATTGATGATTTTGGATAGAATCGAGAGCTTGTGCATGGGGCCTTTGAGCGATTTCCAAATTTTTTTTAAATTTTCATCCTTCGCATCCTCTTGTAAATCAATAAATTGATGATTTTGAATAGAATCGAGAGCTTGTGCATGGAGCCTTTGAGCGATTTCCAAAAATGTTAAAAATTTTCATCTTTCGGATCCTCTTGTGAATCAATAAATTGTTGATTTTGAATAGAATCGAGAGCTTGTGCATGGAGCCTTTGGGCGATTTCAAAAAATTTTCAAAAATTTTCATCTTTCGGATCCTCTTGTGAATCAATAAATTGATGATTTTGGATAGAATCGAGAGCTTGTGCATGGAGCCTTTGAGCGATTTGCAAATTTTTTTTTAAATTTTCATCTTTCGGATCCTCTTGTAAATCAATAAATTGTTGATTTTGAATAGAATCGAGAGCTTGTGCATGGAGCCTTTGAGCGATTTGCAAATTTTTTTTTAAAATTTTCATCTTTCGGATCCTCTTGTAAAACAATAAATTGATGATTTTGGATAGAATCGAGAGCTTGTGCATGGAGCCTTTGAGCGATTTGCAAATTTTTTTAAAATTTTCATCTTTCGGATCCTCTTGTAAATCAATAAATTGATGATTTTGAATAGAATCGAGAGCTTGTGCATGGAGCCTTTGAGCGATTTCCAAAAATGTTAAAAATTTTCATCTTTCGGATCCTCTTGTGAATCAATAAATTGTTGATTTTGAATAGAATCGAGAGCTTGTGCATGGAGCCTTTGGGCGATTTCAAAAAATTTTCAAAAATTTTCATCTTTCGGATCCTCTTGTAAAACAATAAATTGATGATTTTGGATAGAATCGAGAGCTTGTGCATGGAGCCTTTGAGCGATTTGCAAATTTTTTTAAAATTTTCATCTTTCGGATCCTCTTGTAAAACAATAAATTGATGATTTTGGATAGAATCGAGAGCTTGTGCATGGGGCCTTTGAGCGATTTGCAAATTTTTTTAAAATTTTCATCTTTCGGATCCTCTTGTAAAACAATAAATTGATGATTTTGGATAGAATCGAGAGCTTGTGCATGGAGCCTTTGAGCGATTTGCAAATTTTTTTAAAATTTTCATCTTTCGGATCCTCTTGTAAATCAATAAATTGATGATTTTGGATAGAATCGAGTGCTTGTGCATGGAGACTTTGAGCGATTTCAAAAAAATTTCAAAAGTTTTCATCTTTCGGATCCCCTTGCAAATCAATAAATTGATGATTTTGGATAGAATCGAGTGCTTGTGCATGGAGACTTTGAGCGATTTCAAAAAAATTTCAAAAGTTTTCATCTTTCGGATCCCCTTGCAAATCAATAAATTGATGATTTTGAATAGAATCGAGAGCTTGTGCATGGAGCCTCTGAGCGATTTCCAATTTTTTTTTTAAATTTTCATCTTTCGGATCCTCTTGTAAATCAATAAATTGTTGATTTTGAATAGAATCGAGAGCTTGTGCATGGAGCCTTTGAGCGATTTTCAAAAATTTTCAAAAATTTTCATCTTTCGGATCCCCTTACAAATCAATAAATTGATGATTTTGAATAGATTCGAGAGCTTGTGCATGGAGCCTTTGAGCGATTTCCAATTTTTTTTAAAATTTTCATCTTTCGGATCCTCTTGTAAAACAATAAATTGATGATTTTGGATAGAATCGAGAGCTTGTGCATGGGGCCTTTGAGCGATTTCCAAATTTTTTTTAAATTTTCATCCTTCGCATCCTCTTGTAAATCAATAAATTGATGATTTTGAATAGAATCGAGAGCTTGTGCATGGAGCCTTTGAGCGATTTCCAAAAATGTTAAAAATTTTCATCTTTCGGATCCTCTTGTGAATCAATAAATTGTTGATTTTGAATAGAATCGAGAGCTTGTGCATGGAGCCTTTGGGCGATTTCAAAAAATTTTCAAAAATTTTCATCTTTCGGATCCCCTTGCAAATCAATAAATTGATGATTTTGAATAGAATCGAGAGCTTGTGCATGGAGCCTTTGAGCGATTTTCAAAAATTTTCAAAAATTTTCATCTTTCGGATCCCCTTGCAAATCAATAAATTGATGATTTTGAATAGATTCGAGAGCTTGTGCATGGAGCCTCTGAGCGATTTCCAATTTTTTTTTAAAATTTTCATCTTTCGGATCCTCTTGTAAATCAATAAATTGTTGATTTTGAATAGAATCGAGAGCTTGTGCATGGAGCCTTTGAGCGATTTTCAAAAATTTTCAAAAATTTTCATCTTTCGGATCCCCTTGCAAATCAATAAATTGATGATTTTGAATAGATTCGAGAGCTTGTGCATGGAGCCTTTGAGCGATTTCCAATTTTTTTTTAAAATTTTCATCTTTCGGATCCTCTTGTAAATCAATAAATTGTTGATTTTGAATAGAATCGAGAGCTTGTGCATGGAGCCTTTGAGCGATTTTCAAAAATTTTCAAAAATTTTCATCTTTCGGATCCCCTTGCAAATCAATAAATTGATGATTTTGAATAGATTCGAGAGCTTGTGCATGGAGCCTTTGAGCGATTTCCAAATTTTTTTAAAATTTTCATCTTTCGGATCCTCTTGTAAAACAATAAATTGATGATTTTGAATAGAATCGAGAGCTTGTGCATGGAGCCTTTGAGCGATTTTCAAAAATTTTCAAAAATTTTCATCTTTCGGATCCCCTTACAAATCAATAAATTGATGATTTTGAATAGATTCGAGAGCTTGTGCATGGAGCCTTTGAGCGATTTCCAAATTTTTTTAAAATTTTCATCTTTCGGATCCTCTTGTAAAACAATAAATTGATGATTTTGGATAGAATCGAGAGCTTGTGCATGGGGCCTTTGAGCGATTTCCAAATTTTTTTTAAATTTTCAGCCTTCGCATCCTCTTGTAAATCAATAAATTGATGATTTTGAATAGAATCGAGAGCTTGTGCATGGAGCCTTTGAGCGATTTCCAAAAATGTTAAAAATTTTCATCTTTCGGATCCTCTTGTGAATCAATAAATTGTTGATTTTGAATAGAATCGAGAGCTTGTGCATGGAGCCTTTGGGCGATTTCAAAAAATTTTCAAAAATTTTCATCTTTCGGATCCTCTTGTGAATCAATAAATTGATGATTTTGGATAGAATCGAGAGCTTGTGCATGGAGCCTTTGAGCGATTTGCAAATTTTTTTAAAATTTTCATCTTTCGGATCCTCTTGTAAATCAATAAATTGATGATTTTGGATAGAATCGAGTGCTTGTGCATGGAGACTTTGAGCGATTTCAAAAAAATTTCAAAAGTTTTCATCTTTCGGATCCCCTTGCAAATCAATAAATTGATGATTTTGGATAGAATCGAGTGCTTGTGCATGGAGACTTTGAGCGATTTCAAAAAAATTTCAAAAGTTTTCATCTTTCGGATCCCCTTGCAAATCAATAAATTGATGATTTTGAATAGAATCGAGAGCTTGTGCATGGGGCCTTTGAGCGATTTCCAATTTTTTTTTAAATTTTCATCCTTCGCATCCTCTTGTAAATCAATAAATTGATGATTTTGAATAGAATCGAGAGCTTGTGCATGGAGCCTTTGAGCGATTTCCAAAAATGTTAAAAATTTTCATCTTTCGGATCCTCTTGTGAATCAATAAATTGTTGATTTTGAATAGAATCGAGAGCTTGTGCATGGAGCCTTTGGGCGATTTCAAAAAATTTTCAAAAATTTTCATCTTTCGGATCCTCTTGTGAATCAATAAATTGATGATTTTGGATAGAATCGAGAGCTTGTGCATGGAGCCTTTGAGCGATTTTCAAAAATTTTCAAAAATTTTCATCTTTCGGATCCCCTTACAAATCAATAAATTGATGATTTTGAATAGATTCGAGAGCTTGTGCATGGAGCCTTTGAGCGATTTCCAAATTTTTTTAAAATTTTCATCTTTCGGATCCTCTTGTAAAACAATAAATTGATGATTTTGGATAGAATCGAGAGCTTGTGCATGGAGCCTTTGAGCGATTTGCAAATTTTTTTAAAATTTTCATCTTTCGGATCCTCTTGTAAATCAATAAATTGATGATTTTGGATAGAATCGAGTGCTTGTGCATGGAGACTTTGAGCGATTTCAAAAAAATTTCAAAAGTTTTCATCTTTCGGATCCCCTTGCAAATCAATAAATTGATGATTTTGGATAGAATCGAGAGCTTGTGCATGGAGCCTTTGGGCGATTTCAAAAAATTTTCAAAAATTTTCATCTTTCGGATCCTCTTGTGAATCAATAAATTGATGATTTTGGATAGAATCGAGAGCTTGTGCATGGAGCCTTTGAGCGATTTGCAAATTTTTTTTTAAATTTTCATCTTTCGGATCCTCTTGTAAATCAATAAATTGTTGATTTTGAATAGAATCGAGAGCTTGTGCATGGAGCCTTTGAGCGATTTGCAAATTTTTTTTTAAAATTTTCATCTTTCGGATCCTCTTGTAAAACAATAAATTGATGATTTTGGATAGAATCGAGAGCTTGTGCATGGAGCCTTTGAGCGATTTTCAAAAATTTTCAAAAATTTTCATCTTTCGGATCCCCTTACAAATCAATAAATTGATGATTTTGAATAGATTCGAGAGCTTGTGCATGGAGCCTTTGAGCGATTTCCAAATTTTTTTAAAATTTTCATCTTTCGGATCCTCTTGTAAAACAATAAATTGATGATTTTGGATAGAATCGAGAGCTTGTGCATGGAGCCTTTGAGCGATTTGCAAATTTTTTTAAAATTTTCATCTTTCGGATCCTCTTGTAAATCAATAAATTGATGATTTTGAATAGAATCGAGAGCTTGTGCATGGAGCCTTTGAGCGATTTCCAAAAATGTTAAAAATTTTCATCTTTCGGATCCTCTTGTGAATCAATAAATTGTTGATTTTGAATAGAATCGAGAGCTTGTGCATGGAGCCTTTGGGCGATTTCAAAAAATTTTCAAAAATTTTCATCTTTCGGATCCTCTTGTGAATCAATAAATTGATGATTTTGGATAGAATCGAGAGCTTGTGCATGGAGCCTTTGAGCGATTTTCAAAAATTTTCAAAAATTTTCATCTTTCGGATCCCCTTACAAATCAATAAATTGATGATTTTGAATAGATTCGAGAGCTTGTGCATGGAGCCTTTGAGCGATTTCCAAATTTTTTTAAAATTTTCATCTTTCGGATCCTCTTGTAAAACAATAAATTGATGATTTTGGATAGAATCGAGAGCTTGTGCATGGAGCCTTTGAGCGATTTGCAAATTTTTTTAAAATTTTCATCTTTCGGATCCTCTTGTAAATCAATAAATTGATGATTTTGAATAGAATCGAGAGCTTGTGCATGGAGCCTTTGAGCGATTTCCAAAAATGTTAAAAATTTTCATCTTTCGGATCCTCTTGTGAATCAATAAATTGTTGATTTTGAATAGAATCGAGAGCTTGTGCATGGAGCCTTTGGGCGATTTCAAAAAATTTTCAAAAATTTTCATCTTTCGGATCCTCTTGTGAATCAATAAATTGATGATTTTGGATAGAATCGAGAGCTTGTGCATGGAGCCTTTGAGCGATTTGCAAATTTTTTTAAAATTTTCATCTTTCGGATCCTCTTGTAAATCAATAAATTGATGATTTTGGATAGAATCGAGTGCTTGTGCATGGAGACTTTGAGCGATTTCAAAAAAATTTCAAAAGTTTTCATCTTTCGGATCCCCTTGCAAATCAATAAATTGATGATTTTGAATAGAATCGAGAGCTTGTGCATGGAGCCTCTGAGCGATTTCCAATTTTTTTTTAAAATTTTCATCTTTCGGATCCTCTTGTAAATCAATAAATTGTTGATTTTGAATAGAATCGAGAGCTTGTGCATGGGGCCTTTGAGCGATTTCCAAATTTTTTTAAAATTTTCATCTTTCGGATCCTCTTGTAAAACAATAAATTGATGATTTTGGATAGAATCGAGAGCTTGTGCATGGGGCCTTTGAGCGATTTCCAAATTTTTTTTAAATTTTCAGCCTTCGCATCCTCTTGTAAATCAATAAATTGATGATTTTGAATAGAATCGAGAGCTTGTGCATGGAGCCTTTGAGCGATTTCCAAAAATGTTAAAAATTTTCATCTTTCGGATCCTCTTGTGAATCAATAAATTGTTGATTTTGAATAGAATCGAGAGCTTGTGCATGGAGCCTTTGGGCGATTTCAAAAAATTTTCAAAAATTTTCATCTTTCGGATCCTCTTGTGAATCAATAAATTGATGATTTTGGATAGAATCGAGAGCTTGTGCATGGAGCCTTTGAGCGATTTGCAAATTTTTTTAAAATTTTCATCTTTCGGATCCTCTTGTAAATCAATAAATTGATGATTTTGGATAGAATCGAGTGCTTGTGCATGGAGACTTTGAGCGATTTCAAAAAAATTTCAAAAGTTTTCATCTTTCGGATCCCCTTGCAAATCAATAAATTGATGATTTTGGATAGAATCGAGTGCTTGTGCATGGAGACTTTGAGCGATTTCAAAAAAATTTCAAAAGTTTTCATCTTTCGGATCCCCTTGCAAATCAATAAATTGATGATTTTGAATAGAATCGAGAGCTTGTGCATGGGGCCTTTGAGCGATTTCCAATTTTTTTTTAAATTTTCATCCTTCGCATCCTCTTGTAAATCAATAAATTGATGATTTTGAATAGAATCGAGAGCTTGTGCATGGAGCCTTTGAGCGATTTCCAAAAATGTTAAAAATTTTCATCTTTCGGATCCTCTTGTGAATCAATAAATTGTTGATTTTGAATAGAATCGAGAGCTTGTGCATGGAGCCTTTGGGCGATTTCAAAAAATTTTCAAAAATTTTCATCTTTCGGATCCTCTTGTGAATCAATAAATTGATGATTTTGGATAGAATCGAGAGCTTGTGCATGGAGCCTTTGAGCGATTTGCAAATTTTTTTTTAAAATTTTCATCTTTCGGATCCTCTTGTAAAACAATAAATTGATGATTTTGGATAGAATCGAGAGCTTGTGCATGGAGCCTTTGAGCGATTTTCAAAAATTTTCAAAAATTTTCATCTTTCGGATCCCCTTACAAATCAATAAATTGATGATTTTGAATAGATTCGAGAGCTTGTGCATGGAGCCTTTGAGCGATTTCCAAATTTTTTTAAAATTTTCATCTTTCGGATCCTCTTGTAAAACAATAAATTGATGATTTTGGATAGAATCGAGAGCTTGTGCATGGAGCCTTTGAGCGATTTGCAAATTTTTTTAAAATTTTCATCTTTCGGATCCTCTTGTAAATCAATAAATTGATGATTTTGAATAGAATCGAGAGCTTGTGCATGGAGCCTTTGAGCGATTTCCAAAAATGTTAAAAATTTTCATCTTTCGGATCCTCTTGTGAATCAATAAATTGTTGATTTTGAATAGAATCGAGAGCTTGTGCATGGAGCCTTTGGGCGATTTCAAAAAATTTTCAAAAATTTTCATCTTTCGGATCCTCTTGTGAATCAATAAATTGATGATTTTGGATAGAATCGAGAGCTTGTGCATGGAGCCTTTGAGCGATTTTCAAAAATTTTCAAAAATTTTCATCTTTCGGATCCCCTTACAAATCAATAAATTGATGATTTTGAATAGATTCGAGAGCTTGTGCATGGAGCCTTTGAGCGATTTCCAAATTTTTTTAAAATTTTCATCTTTCGGATCCTCTTGTAAAACAATAAATTGATGATTTTGGATAGAATCGAGAGCTTGTGCATGGAGCCTTTGAGCGATTTGCAAATTTTTTTAAAATTTTCATCTTTCGGATCCTCTTGTAAATCAATAAATTGATGATTTTGAATAGAATCGAGAGCTTGTGCATGGAGCCTTTGAGCGATTTCCAAAAATGTTAAAAATTTTCATCTTTCGGATCCTCTTGTGAATCAATAAATTGTTGATTTTGAATAGAATCGAGAGCTTGTGCATGGAGCCTTTGGGCGATTTCAAAAAATTTTCAAAAATTTTCATCTTTCGGATCCTCTTGTGAATCAATAAATTGATGATTTTGGATAGAATCGAGAGCTTGTGCATGGAGCCTTTGAGCGATTTGCAAATTTTTTAAAAATTTTCATCTTTCGGATCCTCTTGTAAATCAATAAATTGATGATTTTGGATAGAATCGAGTGCTTGTGCATGGAGACTTTGAGCGATTTCAAAAAAATTTCAAAAGTTTTCATCTTTCGGATCCCCTTGCAAATCAATAAATTGATGATTTTGAATAGAATCGAGAGCTTGTGCATGGAGCCTCTGAGCGATTTCCAATTTTTTTTTAAAATTTTCATCTTTCGGATCCTCTTGTAAATCAATAAATTGTTGATTTTGAATAGAATCGAGAGCTTGTGCATGGAGCCTTTGAGCGATTTCCAAAAATGTTAAAAATTTTCATCTTTCGGATCCTCTTGTGAATCAATAAATTGATGATTTTGGATAGAATCGAGAGCTTGTGCATGGAGCCTTTGAGCGATTTGCAAATTTTTTTAAAATTTTCATCTTTCGGATCCTCTTGTAAATCAATAAATTGATGATTTTGAATAGAATCGAGAGCTTGTGCATGGAGCCTTTGAGCGATTTTCAAAAATTTTCAAAAATTTTCATCTTTCGGATCCCCTTACAAATCAATAAATTGATGATTTTGAATAGATTCGAGAGCTTGTGCATGGAGCCTTTGAGCGATTTCCAAATTTTTTTAAAATTTTCATCTTTCGGATCCTCTTGTAAAACAATAAATTGATGATTTTGGATAGAATCGAGAGCTTGTGCATGGAGCCTTTGAGCGATTTGCAAATTTTTTTAAAATTTTCATCTTTCGGATCCTCTTGTAAATCAATAAATTGATGATTTTGAATAGAATCGAGAGCTTGTGCATGGAGCCTTTGAGCGATTTCCAAAAATGTTAAAAATTTTCATCTTTCGGATCCTCTTGTGAATCAATAAATTGTTGATTTTGAATAGAATCGAGAGCTTGTGCATGGAGCCTTTGGGCGATTTCAAAAAATTTTCAAAAATTTTCATCTTTCGGATCCTCTTGTGAATCAATAAATTGATGATTTTGGATAGAATCGAGAGCTTGTGCATGGAGCCTTTGAGCGATTTGCAAATTTTTTTAAAATTTTCATCTTTCGGATCCTCTTGTAAATCAATAAATTGATGATTTTGGATAGAATCGAGTGCTTGTGCATGGAGACTTTGAGCGATTTCAAAAAAATTTCAAAAGTTTTCATCTTTCGGATCCCCTTGCAAATCAATAAATTGATGATTTTGAATAGAATCGAGAGCTTGTGCATGGAGCCTTTGAGCGATTTCCAAAAATGTTAAAAATTTTCATCTTTCGGATCCCCTTACAAATCAATAAATTGATGATTTTGAATAGATTCGAGAGCTTGTGCATGGAGCCTTTGAGCGATTTCCAAATTTTTTTAAAATTTTCATCTTTCGGATCCTCTTGTAAAACAATAAATTGATGATTTTGGATAGAATCGAGAGCTTGTGCATGGAGCCTTTGAGCGATTTGCAAATTTTTTTAAAATTTTCATCTTTCGGATCCTCTTGTAAATCAATAAATTGTTGATTTTGAATAGAATCGAGAGCTTGTGCATGGAGCCTTTGAGCGATTTCCAAAAATGTTAAAAATTTTCATCTTTCGGATCCTCTTGTGAATCAATAAATTGATGATTTTGGATAGAATCGAGAGCTTGTGCATGGAGCCTTTGAGCGATTTGCAAATTTTTTTAAAATTTTCATCTTTCGGATCCTCTTGTAAATCAATAAATTGATGATTTTGAATAGAATCGAGAGCTTGTGCATGGAGCCTTTGAGCGATTTTCAAAAATTTTCAAAAATTTTCATCTTTCGGATCCCCTTACAAATCAATAAATTGATGATTTTGAATAGATTCGAGAGCTTGTGCATGGAGCCTTTGAGCGATTTCCAAATTTTTTTAAAATTTTCATCTTTCGGATCCTCTTGTAAAACAATAAATTGATGATTTTGGATAGAATCGAGAGCTTGTGCATGGAGCCTTTGAGCGATTTGCAAATTTTTTTAAAATTTTCATCTTTCGGATCCTCTTGTAAATCAATAAATTGATGATTTTGAATAGAATCGAGAGCTTGTGCATGGAGCCTTTGAGCGATTTCCAAAAATGTTAAAAATTTTCATCTTTCGGATCCTCTTGTGAATCAATAAATTGTTGATTTTGAATAGAATCGAGAGCTTGTGCATGGAGCCTTTGGGCGATTTCAAAAAATTTTCAAAAATTTTCATCTTTCGGATCCTCTTGTGAATCAATAAATTGATGATTTTGGATAGAATCGAGAGCTTGTGCATGGAGCCTTTGAGCGATTTGCAAATTTTTTTAAAATTTTCATCTTTCGGATCCTCTTGTAAATCAATAAATTGATGATTTTGGATAGAATCGAGTGCTTGTGCATGGAGACTTTGAGCGATTTCAAAAAAATTTCAAAAGTTTTCATCTTTCGGATCCCCTTGCAAATCAATAAATTGATGATTTTGAATAGAATCGAGAGCTTGTGCATGGAGCCTCTGAGCGATTTCCAATTTTTTTTTAAAATTTTCATCTTTCGGATCCTCTTGTAAATCAATAAATTGTTGATTTTGAATAGAATCGAGAGCTTGTGCATGGGGCCTTTGAGCGATTTCCAAATTTTTTTAAAATTTTCATCTTTCGGATCCTCTTGTAAAACAATAAATTGATGATTTTGGATAGAATCGAGAGCTTGTGCATGGGGCCTTTGAGCGATTTCCAAATTTTTTTTAAATTTTCATCCTTCGCATCCTCTTGTAAATCAATAAATTGATGATTTTGAATAGAATCGAGAGCTTGTGCATGGAGCCTTTGAGCGATTTCCAAAAATGTTAAAAATTTTCATCTTTCGGATCCTCTTGTGAATCAATAAATTGTTGATTTTGAATAGAATCGAGAGCTTGTGCATGGAGCCTTTGGGCGATTTCAAAAAATTTTCAAAAATTTTCATCTTTCGGATCCTCTTGTGAATCAATAAATTGATGATTTTGGATAGAATCGAGAGCTTGTGCATGGAGCCTTTGAGCGATTTTCAAAAATTTTCAAAAATTTTCATCTTTCGGATCCCCTTACAAATCAATAAATTGATGATTTTGAATAGATTCGAGAGCTTGTGCATGGAGCCTTTGAGCGATTTCCAAATTTTTTTAAAATTTTCATCTTTCGGATCCTCTTGTAAAACAATAAATTGATGATTTTGGATAGAATCGAGAGCTTGTGCATGGGGCCTTTGAGCGATTTCCAAATTTTTTTTAAATTTTCATCCTTCGCATCCTCTTGTAAATCAATAAATTGATGATTTTGAATAGAATCGAGAGCTTGTGCATGGAGCCTTTGAGCGATTTCCAAAAATGTTAAAAATTTTCATCTTTCGGATCCTCTTGTGAATCAATAAATTGTTGATTTTGAATAGAATCGAGAGCTTGTGCATGGAGCCTTTGGGCGATTTCAAAAAATTTTCAAAAATTTTCATCTTTCGGATCCTCTTGTGAATCAATAAATTGATGATTTTGGATAGAATCGAGAGCTTGTGCATGGAGCCTTTGAGCGATTTGCAAATTTTTTTTTAAATTTTCATCTTTCGGATCCTCTTGTAAATCAATAAATTGTTGATTTTGAATAGAATCGAGAGCTTGTGCATGGAGCCTTTGAGCGATTTGCAAATTTTTTTTTAAAATTTTCATCTTTCGGATCCTCTTGTAAAACAATAAATTGATGATTTTGGATAGAATCGAGAGCTTGTGCATGGAGCCTTTGAGCGATTTCCAAAAATGTTAAAAATTTTCATCTTTCGGATCCTCTTGTGAATCAATAAATTGTTGATTTTGAATAGAATCGAGAGCTTGTGCATGGAGCCTTTGGGCGATTTCAAAAAATTTTCAAAAATTTTCATCTTTCGGATCCTCTTGTGAATCAATAAATTGATGATTTTGGATAGAATCGAGAGCTTGTGCATGGAGCCTTTGAGCGATTTGCAAATTTTTTTAAAATTTTCATCTTTCGGATCCTCTTGTAAATCAATAAATTGATGATTTTGAATAGAATCGAGAGCTTGTGCATGGAGCCTTTGAGCGATTTCCAAAAATGTTAAAAATTTTCATCTTTCGGATCCTCTTGTGAATCAATAAATTGTTGATTTTGAATAGAATCGAGAGCTTGTGCATGGAGCCTTTGGGCGATTTCAAAAAATTTTCAAAAATTTTCATCTTTCGGATCCTCTTGTAAAACAATAAATTGATGATTTTGGATAGAATCGAGAGCTTGTGCATGGAGCCTTTGAGCGATTTGCAAATTTTTTTAAAATTTTCATCTTTCGGATCCTCTTGTAAAACAATAAATTGATGATTTTGGATAGAATCGAGAGCTTGTGCATGGGGCCTTTGAGCGATTTGCAAATTTTTTTAAAATTTTCATCTTTCGGATCCTCTTGTAAAACAATAAATTGATGATTTTGGATAGAATCGAGAGCTTGTGCATGTAGCCTTTGAGCGATTTGCAAATTTTTTTAAAATTTTCATCTTTCGGATCCTCTTGTAAATCAATAAATTGATGATTTTGGATAGAATCGAGTGCTTGTGCATGGAGACTTTGAGCGATTTCAAAAAAATTTCAAAAGTTTTCATCTTTCGGATCCCCTTGCAAATCAATAAATTGATGATTTTGGATAGAATCGAGTGCTTGTGCATGGAGACTTTGAGCGATTTCAAAAAAATTTCAAAAGTTTTCATCTTTCGGATCCCCTTGCAAATCAATAAATTGATGATTTTGAATAGAATCGAGAGCTTGTGCATGGAGCCTTTGAGCGATTTTCAAAAATTTTCAAAAATTTTCATCTTTCGGATCCCCTTACAAATCAATAAATTGATGATTTTGAATAGATTCGAGAGCTTGTGCATGGAGCCTTTGAGCGATTTCCAAATTTTTTTAAAATTTTCATCTTTCGGATCCTCTTGTAAAACAATAAATTGATGATTTTGGATAGAATCGAGAGCTTGTGCATGGGGCCTTTGAGCGATTTCCAAATTTTTTTTAAATTTTCATCCTTCGCATCCTCTTGTAAATCAATAAATTGATGATTTTGAATAGAATCGAGAGCTTGTGCATGGAGCCTTTGAGCGATTTCCAAAAATGTTAAAAATTTTCATCTTCGGGATCCTCTTGTGAATCAATAAATTGTTGATTTTGAATAGAATCGAGAGCTTGTGCATGGAGCCTTTGGGCGATTTCAAAAAATTTTCAAAAATTTTCATCTTTCGGATCCTCTTGTGAATCAATAAATTGATGATTTTGGATAGAATCGAGAGCTTGTGCATGGAGCCTTTGAGCGATTTGCAAATTTTTTTAAAATTTTCATCTTTCGGATCCTCTTGTAAATCAATAAATGGATGATTTTGGATAGAATCGAGTGCTTGTGCATGGAGACTTTGAGCGATTTCAAAAAAATTTCAAAAGTTTTCATCTTTCGGATCCCCTTGCAAATCAATAAATTGATGATTTTGAATAGAATCGAGAGCTTGTGCATGGAGCCTCTGAGCGATTTCCAATTTTTTTTTTAAATTTTCATCTTTCGGATCCTCTTGTAAATCAATAAATTGTTGATTTTGAATAGAATCGAGAGCTTGTGCATGGAGCCTTTGAGCGATTTTCAAAAATTTTCAAAAATTTTCATCTTTCGGATCCCCTTACAAATCAATAAATTGATGATTTTGAATAGATTCGAGAGCTTGTGCATGGAGCCTTTGAGCGATTTCCAAATTTTTTTAAAATTTTCATCTTTCGGATCCTCTTGTAAAACAATAAATTGATGATTTTGGATAGAATCGAGAGCTTGTGCATGGGGCCTTTGAGCGATTTCCAAATTTTTTTTAAATTTTCAGCCTTCGCATCCTCTTGTAAATCAATAAATTGATGATTTTGAATAGAATCGAGAGCTTGTGCATGGAGCCTTTGAGCGATTTCCAAAAATGTTAAAAATTTTCATCTTTCGGATCCTCTTGTGAATCAATAAATTGTTGATTTTGAATAGAATCGAGAGCTTGTGCATGGAGCCTTTGGGCGATTTCAAAAAATTTTCAAAAATTTTCATCTTTCGGATCCTCTTGTGAATCAATAAATTGATGATTTTGGATAGAATCGAGAGCTTGTGCATGGAGCCTTTGAGCGATTTGCAAATTTTTTTAAAATTTTCATCTTTCGGATCCTCTTGTAAATCAATAAATTGATGATTTTGGATAGAATCGAGTGCTTGTGCATGGAGACTTTGAGCGATTTCAAAAAAATTTCAAAAGTTTTCATCTTTCGGATCCCCTTGCAAATCAATAAATTGATGATTTTGAATAGAATCGAGAGCTTGTGCATGGAGCCTTTGAGCGATTTTCAAAAATTTTCAAAAATTTTCATCTTTCGGATCCCCTTACAAATCAATAAATTGATGATTTTGAATAGATTCGAGAGCTTGTGCATGGAGCCTTTGAGCGATTTCCAAATTTTTTTAAAATTTTCATCTTTCGGATCCTCTTGTAAAACAATAAATTGATGATTTTGGATAGAATCGAGAGCTTGTGCATGGGGCCTTTGAGCGATTTCCAATTTTTTTTTAAATTTTCATCCTTCGCATCCTCTTGTAAATCAATAAATTGATGATTTTGAATAGAATCGAGAGCTTGTGCATGGAGCCTTTGAGCGATTTCCAAAAATGTTAAAAATTTTCATCTTTCGGATCCTCTTGTGAATCAATAAATTGTTGATTTTGAATAGAATCGAGAGCTTGTGCATGGAGCCTTTGGGCGATTTCAAAAAATTTTCAAAAATTTTCATCTTTCGGATCCTCTTGTGAATCAATAAATTGATGATTTTGGATAGAATCGAGAGCTTGTGCATGGAGCCTTTGAGCGATTTGCAAATTTTTTTAAAATTTTCATCTTTCGGATCCTCTTGTAAATCAATAAATTGATGATTTTGGATAGAATCGAGTGCTTGTGCATGGAGACTTTGAGCGATTTCAAAAAAATTTCAAAAGTTTTCATCTTTCGGATCCCCTTGCAAATCAATAAATTGATGATTTTGAATAGAATCGAGAGCTTGTGCATGGAGCCTCTGAGCGATTTCCAATTTTTTTTTTAAATTTTCATCTTTCGGATCCTCTTGTAAATCAATAAATTGTTGATTTTGAATAGAATCGAGAGCTTGTGCATGGAGCCTTTGAGCGATTTTCAAAAATTTTCAAAAATTTTCATCTTTCGGATCCCCTTACAAATCAATAAATTGATGATTTTGAATAGATTCGAGAGCTTGTGCATGGAGCCTTTGAGCGATTTCCAAATTTTTTTAAAATTTTCATCTTTCGGATCCTCTTGTAAAACAATAAATTGATGATTTTGGATAGAATCGAGAGCTTGTGCATGGGGCCTTTGAGCGATTTCCAAATTTTTTTTAAATTTTCATCCTTCGCATCCTCTTGTAAATCAATAAATTGATGATTTTGAATAGAATCGAGAGCTTGTGCATGGAGCCTTTGAGCGATTTCCAAAAATGTTAAAAATTTTCATCTTTCGGATCCTCTTGTGAATCAATAAATTGTTGATTTTGAATAGAATCGAGAGCTTGTGCATGGAGCCTTTGGGCGATTTCAAAAAATTTTCAAAAATTTTCATCTTTCGGATCCTCTTGTGAATCAATAAATTGATGATTTTGGATAGAATCGAGAGCTTGTGCATGGAGCCTTTGAGCGATTTCCAAAAATGTTAAAAATTTTCATCTTTCGGATCCTCTTGTGAATCAATAAATTGTTGATTTTGAATAGAATCGAGAGCTTGTGCATGGAGCCTTTGGGCGATTTCAAAAAATTTTCAAAAATTTTCATCTTTCGGATCCTCTTGTGAATCAATAAATTGATGATTTTGGATAGAATCGAGAGCTTGTGCATGGAGCCTTTGAGCGATTTGCAAATTTTTTTAAAATTTTCATCTTTCGGATCCTCTTGTAAATCAATAAATTGATGATTTTGGATAGAATCGAGTGCTTGTGCATGGAGACTTTGAGCGATTTCAAAAAAATTTCAAAAGTTTTCATCTTTCGGATCCCCTTGCAAATCAATAAATTGATGATTTTGAATAGAATCGAGAGCTTGTGCATGGAGCCTCTGAGCGATTTCCAATTTTTTTTTTAAATTTTCATCTTTCGGATCCTCTTGTAAATCAATAAATTGTTGATTTTGAATAGAATCGAGAGCTTGTGCATGGAGCCTTTGAGCGATTTTCAAAAATTTTCAAAAATTTTCATCTTTCGGATCCCCTTACAAATCAATAAATTGATGATTTTGAATAGATTCGAGAGCTTGTGCATGGAGCCTTTGAGCGATTTCCAAATTTTTTTAAAATTTTCATCTTTCGGATCCTCTTGTAAAACAATAAATTGATGATTTTGGATAGAATCGAGAGCTTGTGCATGGGGCCTTTGAGCGATTTCCAAATTTTTTTTAAATTTTCATCCTTCGCATCCTCTTGTAAATCAATAAATTGATGATTTTGAATAGAATCGAGAGCTTGTGCATGGAGCCTTTGAGCGATTTCCAAAAATGTTAAAAATTTTCATCTTTCGGATCCTCTTGTGAATCAATAAATTGTTGATTTTGAATAGAATCGAGAGCTTGTGCATGGAGCCTTTGGGCGATTTCAAAAAATTTTCAAAAATTTTCATCTTTCGGATCCTCTTGTGAATCAATAAATTGATGATTTTGGATAGAATCGAGAGCTTGTGCATGGAGCCTTTGAGCGATTTGCAAATTTTTTTAAAATTTTCATCTTTCGGATCCTCTTGTAAATCAATAAATTGATGATTTTGGATAGAATCGAGTGCTTGTGCATGGAGACTTTGAGCGATTTCAAAAAAAATTCAAAAGTTTTCATCTTTCGGATCCCCTTGCAAATCAATAAATTGATGATTTTGAATAGAATCGAGAGCTTGTGCATGGAGCCTCTGAGCGATTTCCAATTTTTTTTTTAAATTTTCATCTTTCGGATCCTCTTGTAAATCAATAAATTGTTGATTTTGAATAGAATCGAGAGCTTGTGCATGGAGCCTTTGAGCGATTTTCAAAAATTTTCAAAAATTTTCATCTTTCGGATCCCCTTACAAATCAATAAATTGATGATTTTGAATAGATTCGAGAGCTTGTGCATGGAGCCTTTGAGCGATTTCCAAATTTTTTTAAAATTTTCATCTTTCGGATCCTCTTGTAAAACAATAAATTGATGATTTTGAATAGAATCGAGAGCTTGTGCATGGAGCCTTTGAGCGATTTCCAAAAATGTTAAAAATTTTCATCTTTCGGATCCTCTTGTGAATCAATAAATTGTTGATTTTGAATAGAATCGAGAGCTTGTGCATGGAGCCTTTGGGCGATTTCAAAAAATTTTCAAAAATTTTCATCTTTCGGATCCTCTTGTGAATCAATAAATTGATGATTTTGGATAGAATCGAGAGCTTGTGCATGGAGCCTTTGAGCGATTTGCAAATTTTTTTAAAATTTTCATCTTTCGGATCCTCTTGTAAATCAATAAATTGATGATTTTGGATAGAATCGAGTGCTTGTGCATGGAGACTTTGAGCGATTTAAAAAAAATTTCAAAAGTTTTCATCTTTCGGATCCCCTTGCAAATCAATAAATTGATGATTTTGGATAGAATCGAGTGCTTGTGCATGGAGACTTTGAGCGATTTCAAAAAAATTTCAAAAGTTTTCATCTTTCGGATCCCCTTGCAAATCAATAAATTGATGATTTTGAATAGAATCGAGAGCTTGTGCATGGAGCCTCTGAGCGATTTCCAATTTTTTTTTAAAATTTTCATCTTTCGGATCCTCTTGTAAATCAATAAATTGTTGATTTTGAATAGAATCGAGAGCTTGTGCATGGAGCCTTTGAGCGATTTTCAAAAATTTTCAAAAATTTTCATCTTTCGGATCCCCTTGCAAATCAATAAATTGATGATTTTGAATAGATTCGAGAGCTTGTGCATGGAGCCTTTGAGCGATTTCCAATTTTTTTTTAAAATTTTCATCTTTCGGATCCTCTTGTAAATCAATAAATTGTTGATTTTGAATAGAATCGAGAGCTTGTGCATGGAGCCTTTGAGCGATTTTCAAAAATTTTCAAAAATTTTCATCTTTCGGATCCCCTTGCAAATCAATAAATTGATGATTTTGAATAGATTCGAGAGCTTGTGCATGGAGCCTTTGAGCGATTTCCAAATTTTTTTAAAATTTTCATCTTTCGGATCCTCTTGTAAAACAATAAATTGATGATTTTGAATAGAATCGAGAGCTTGTGCATGGAGCCTTTGAGCGATTTTCAAAAATTTTCAAAAATTTTCATCTTTCGGATCCCCTTACAAATCAATAAATTGATGATTTTGAATAGATTCGAGAGCTTGTGCATGGAGCCTTTGAGCGATTTCCAAATTTTTTTAAAATTTTCATCTTTCGGATCCTCTTGTAAAACAATAAATTGATGATTTTGGATAGAATCGAGAGCTTGTGCATGGGGCCTTTGAGCGATTTCCAAATTTTTTTTAAATTTTCATCCTTCGCATCCTCTTGTAAATCAATAAATTGATGATTTTGAATAGAATCGAGAGCTTGTGCATGGAGCCTTTGAGCGATTTCCAAAAATGTTAAAAATTTTCATCTTTCGGATCCTCTTGTGAATCAATAAATTGTTGATTTTGAATAGAATCGAGAGCTTGTGCATGGAGCCTTTGGGCGATTTCAAAAAATTTTCAAAAATTTTCATCTTTCGGATCCTCTTGTGAATCAATAAATTGATGATTTTGGATAGAATCGAGAGCTTGTGCATGGAGCCTTTGAGCGATTTGCAAATTTTTTTAAAATTTTCATCTTTCGGATCCTCTTGTAAATCAATAAATTGATGATTTTGGATAGAATCGAGTGCTTGTGCATGGAGACTTTGAGCGATTTCAAAAAAATTTCAAAAGTTTTCATCTTTCGGATCCCCTTGCAAATCAATAAATTGATGATTTTGAATAGAATCGAGAGCTTGTGCATGGAGCCTCTGAGCGATTTCCAATTTTTTTTTAAAATTTTCATCTTTCGGATCCTCTTGTAAATCAATAAATTGTTGATTTTGAATAGAATCGAGAGCTTGTGCATGGAGCCTTTGAGCGATTTTCAAAAATTTTCAAAAATTTTCATCTTTCGGATCCCCTTGCAAATCAATAAATTGATGATTTTGAATAGATTCGAGAGCTTGTGCATGGAGCCTTTGAGCGATTTCCAATTTTTTTTTAAAATTTTCATCTTTCGGATCCTCTTGTAAATCAATAAATTGTTGATTTTGAATAGAATCGAGAGCTTGTGCATGGAGCCTTTGAGCGATTTTCAAAAATTTTCAAAAATTTTCATCTTTCGGATCCCCTTGCAAATCAATAAATTGATGATTTTGAATAGATTCGAGAGCTTGTGCATGGAGCCTTTGAGCGATTTCCAAATTTTTTTAAAATTTTCATCTTTCGGATCCTCTTGTAAAACAATAAATTGATGATTTTGAATAGAATCGAGAGCTTGTGCATGGAGCCTTTGAGCGATTTTCAAAAATTTTCAAAAATTTTCATCTTTCGGATCCCCTTACAAATCAATAAATTGATGATTTTGAATAGATTCGAGAGCTTGTGCATGGAGCCTTTGAGCGATTTCCAAATTTTTTTAAAATTTTCATCTTTCGGATCCTCTTGTAAAACAATAAATTGATGATTTTGGATAGAATCGAGAGCTTGTGCATGGGGCCTTTGAGCGATTTCCAAATTTTTTTTAAATTTTCATCCTTCGCATCCTCTTGTAAATCAATAAATTGATGATTTTGAATAGAATCGAGAGCTTGTGCATGGAGCCTTTGAGCGATTTCCAAAAATGTTAAAAATTTTCATCTTTCGGATCCTCTTGTGAATCAATAAATTGTTGATTTTGAATAGAATCGAGAGCTTGTGCATGGAGCCTTTGGGCGATTTCAAAAAATTTTCAAAAATTTTCATCTTTCGGATCCTCTTGTGAATCAATAAATTGATGATTTTGGATAGAATCGAGAGCTTGTGCATGGAGCCTTTGAGCGATTTGCAAATTTTTTTAAAATTTTCATCTTTCGGATCCTCTTGTAAATCAATAAATTGATGATTTTGGATAGAATCGAGTGCTTGTGCATGGAGACTTTGAGCGATTTCAAAAAAATTTCAAAAGTTTTCATCTTTCGGATCCCCTTGCAAATCAATAAATTGATGATTTTGAATAGAATCGAGAGCTTGTGCATGGAGCCTCTGAGCGATTTCCAATTTTTTTTTAAAATTTTCATCTTTCGGATCCTCTTGTAAATCAATAAATTGTTGATTTTGAATAGAATCGAGAGCTTGTGCATGGAGCCTTTGAGCGATTTTCAAAAATTTTCAAAAATTTTCATCTTTCGGATCCCCTTGCAAATCAATAAATTGATGATTTTGAATAGATTCGAGAGCTTGTGCATGGAGCCTTTGAGCGATTTCCAAATTTTTTTAAAATTTTCATCTTTCGGATCCTCTTGTAAAACAATAAATTGATGATTTTGGATAGAATCGAGAGCTTGTGCATGGGGCCTTTGAGCGATTTCCAAATTTTTTTTAAATTTTCATCCTTCGCATCCTCTTGTAAATCAATAAATTGATGATTTTGAATAGAATCGAGAGCTTGTGCATGGAGCCTTTGAGCGATTTCCAAAAATGTTAAAAATTTTCATCTTTCGGATCCTCTTGTGAATCAATAAATTGACGATTTTGAATAGAATCGAAAGCTTGTGCATGGAGCGTTTGAGCGATTTCGATTTTGGTCTCTTCCAAAATTTACCAAATAATTGGTACATTAATTTGAAGATCAATAACTCCAAATATTTGATTGCCTAAAATCTGAATAAATTTGAATGACAACATTGAATCTGGCATATTTGATATGAACTTCAAAAATGTCTAAATTTTCTGCTTTTAAAAAAAATAGCTTGTTTTATAGCTTTTGAAATTAATTTAAGCTTACTAGTAGAACTACCTCGTTTTTATATTAATAACTATAATTTTCCTTTTTATATTAGTTAATACTAATGATGTCTGTTGTTCTGCTCAAACACTGTTTGAAAGCATTGAGGTTCATGCTACTTAAAGCTACTCAAAACTCCAAAAATTCATTAATAGGTAAAAAGTTGCTATCTTTTTTTGAAAAATAAAACCCATGCAATAAAGCTTTTTGGCACAAATAGCAGTTTGAAAACCTTAAAAGTACTTCACCTCCGCTTCTACTCATCAGTTTCCATTATGTAGGTGTCTATTTAAGAAACGATTAGAAGCTTTCCAAACGTTTTTATTTGATGCTTTCCAGATAATTTTATATCCTAGAAGAATCTGTTCACAACAATGAACTCCAAGCTATTGTTCTCCATCGTTTAAAGTGTCATCAAGCAATTCCTAAGAAGAAGTGAACCGATTACTCAGCAGGACAAATTAAAAAATAAATATTGCCAATGTTGAAACTTAGGTTTTAATCAAATTACTTCGTCCGCAAGGCTAAAGAACTTGTTTGTGATCTGAAAAATGCCAACCAACGTGAAATTTGATTGCGGAACTTCCCTTCTACGCTTCCAGTTCAGTGCTGATTCCTTTCATCAATTTTGAGTTTCACGTGGCCTCTCCTTGAAATCGATTTTATCGAAAATTGCCGATTTCACTTTATTCTTGATCCGAACCTTAACAGCTTTGATGTTGCGGTAACATATGTCGACAGAATCTTTATTTAATAAGGACGCTGCGTAGCTCTTACTAATGAAAGCATTAACCATTGTTTTTTCCTTGCCTTAATGTCGAGTATTGATTTTTCGTCCTGCAGAAAAGGCACCGCCAATCCAGTCAGCCGAAAAATTTTCTTTTCAGGACCACTTGTCTGGCAATAAAATCTAGCAGGCGCCCACCCGAATCGGAGCGCGTGGAAGACTGCAAGAGTTTTTATTCCCTTCAAAGGAATAGCTTCCATTGATGCCAGACTAATTTATGTCGCACTCGCAAGGAAGAACGCTTTGGCGTATTGGAGGAGCCCTGGACGCCGAGATTTAGGTATCAATTTGCACCCTAAAAGGTGTTCAGAATTCAAATGTTCAGAAGAGGGGAGGTTTCGAAGCTTTGCTGCGTAGACGTGATTCTTGTTGGTGGAAGTATGAATGGTGAGTTGTTTGTGAATCTTTCATTGATCGATCATACGTGAATGAACGCTATTTGCTGCTCTTTAAAATTTCATTAACGTTTGCGTCATTTAGTTCATTTGATTTGAATTCTTTGAAGTCATTCTGTTGATTTTTCGAAAGGTTATTGAAACGTGAAAAGCCTGCTATGAATGGTATAAAAATTGAATACATTTTAAATTTAAGTTGGGCAACGACTCTTTTCGGTAATACGAAGATCTTTCGAACACAAGTTTTAAAAAAGATAAAAATGATGTTTTATTGCTTCAGTACAACTGTGAGTTATAGGAAACATGAAAATAAATTTGATGGTCGAAGGACAAAAGTTACTTCCGGGCCATCACATTACAAGTATTTATATATCTCGGAATCCGCATGCCGTCTTCGAGATAAGCAGGAAGTGGTTTATCAACGTAGAGCAGGCGCTCCTCGCAATGAGCTTCTAAGTGTTAACATTATTTACGTTGTGTTTCTATAATATTGTTTATTCCAAAAGATTTATTTTGGGGCTTTAAGCGAAAGATAGGATTTTCGCACAAACTTGAGGATGCAAGCAGCAAAGCGAAATCAATAAGTAGCAGCTTCCTCCACATTTCGACTAATCCTGAATAAGATTGAAGTAGTTTATTTTATCTGCATTACAATAAGGTAGAAGTAGATACGGAGATTAATGTGTTACATCCAGAGGTTGGTGCTTTGCTTGAGCGAATTGTGTGTCGAGATGAATACAAGAAAATCTGCATGATTGTCCTTTATTGATCAGTCAAGCGAAACAAGGATTCCATTGGAATTTTGGCGCTTTTCAAGTCTATTGAAGGACTCTGCAGATACGGTAGAAATCGATAGTTTATCTGTTTGATATCGGATTCGGCTAAAAAGTTGCTGGCTGCAATTTCATAACTTTTCATAAATTTATTTTCATTAGCTTATTTTTCCGTATCTGGTTTTACCATTGGTAAAAAATTTGTTGGTTTGAAATTTGGGAAATATATGCTCAAGTGCAAATGTGTGAAATTTAAAATTAACTTCTGAGATCGAAAAAATCTTAAAGCAATTTAATGGTATTTTGAGAGTTCTCTTAGATATTTTTGAAACACACATCATTCAGTCAGTTGCATTTTCTCAAGCATTTTTTTAGAAACCATATGATATTCTAGAGAATCATCGATATCAAGCAAAATTTTAATTTAGAATTTGTATTAC
Source organism: Oxycera nigricornis (assembly GCA_963942545.1). Taxonomy (NCBI): domain Eukaryota; kingdom Metazoa; phylum Arthropoda; class Insecta; order Diptera; family Stratiomyidae; genus Oxycera; species Oxycera nigricornis. The sequence continues at coordinate 18,486,104 of OZ012659.1, forward strand.
AACTGTTTTATAAATGTTTCCAGGACATGTGGAATGTGGCAATATTTTACTGGGAATCTCGAAAAAGCTTTTAAAGAAACAGAACCTATATTTCGGTTCTGGGATCATATATGCGTTCGTTGCGCTACATACTATAATTATTATTTTTAGATTAAATTTAATGTATAATTGGATTTTTTATTTCGTTTGTAATTTAAATGAAGTATTTTCTCTATACATTTCAACATGGTAGTATGAATTGAATAATTTTATAACTACCTGTGGTATTGCCAAGACGATGAAACACCTTGCTGCTGATACACTGGTCTGACTTGTGCATTTCTAAATTGGGACGTCACCAATCAATATCCATTCTTAGATTTACTACTAAATTCCTACCGGAGCGTTGCTTCTTGTGATAATTTTAGCAAAGACTGCGAACACTGATTGTAAGCGCATAATCCAAATAAGGTATTATTTCCTCGGTGCCAAAACGCAACTCCAACAGATTTCATTAATGAAGCAAAAGAAATGGCTTTAAATTATCACGTCTTGCAGACTACATCATTATTTCTTAATCTCATTTGATATGACCGTAATTTTTCATTTTGATTTAATTTAAATTTCATTTAACGTCACCGTTTTTGCCGTTTGGTAGGTTTGAAGATCAAATGCGTTGCATACATATAACTTGATATTGATTCAGCGAAAACGCCAGCAATAAGGAAGAACAGTTTAACCCAAAGTACCAACTGTTGCAAATTTCCCTAATGAAAATATATTGGCAAAGTGGGAAAGCTTTCCACATTACAAGTTGATAGTGCAAACGAATATGTTCTACTTTGCTTCCGCATCCTTGTCAACCCTTAGTTCGAACGGAAATTTGATTTAGGGCTTAGACTCCCGATAGTGTTGTTTTATCGAGTAGGTTCGCTACCTGCAACGTGCTAACACACACTCCTAGGTATACCGACATATCTGGGAGAACGAACTTTTCCTGAAGAATCTATCTGAAAATGTATCTATGGATGCATGTGTGGATATTCGTATACAGTGCCATGCTGGTGGGGGGGGGGGGGGGGGTCGACTCTGTCAGGACTCGGTTACATTGTTGATTATCTCCAGGAAATACACGTACATATTTGCGTGCTTGTTCCATCGAACTTAAGTTAAATCAACGCAATGGTGTGGAATTTCACAGGAATTAAGCTGGTGCTGGCATTTGCAGTACTGGCGAAATTTTCCATGCAAATATTATTTGGGTGCTCAGTGCAAGCATATTTTTGGTAAATTTCATCAGCATATTTGATATTACGCTCACTGTAGCCTGAATCTATATCTATATGGAAATGATTCGGTTGTTATTAAAGTCTGGAAGAGTGTTGAGTATGAAAAGTAGTAAAATATTCTTTCCCTTTACTTGAAATTGCACAGACAGTTTGTACATGTATATTACTTTAACGAAAAACGAAAGTTCCTTAATGAGATTCCCATCAGTAGAGTGTTACTATAGCATTGCTTTCATTTATTTTTGTAAAACAAAAAACTATGCACTCGTAGCCACAAAAAAGTTATTTTCACATAGAAAAGCAAAAAGTTTCCGTGAAATTTGGAGGGACGCAATTAGGATAGCAACGTTCATTGTCTTTAAGTTGACTTAAGGAGTTACATAGGTCTTGTATTTTCAGAAAATCGATCGAAATTTTTATATTCCATATGAAAGTATAGTACTTCAAAAGTATTCACATCAAATTTGAAATAAATTCGAGCAACATTACCGGAGTTATAGAGATTTGAGTATCGCGTGGTCGGTACGTACGCTCTTCCTTACCTAGCGTATTATACGCATGCAGCGTGGTCCTACCGCGTAAAATCAGCTCCTTTCTTTTTCATCAAACATCACAGCATCAAAACGATGCTCTGAAATGATGTGAACGAATTACTATATGGACCTAAAATCGACGACTCTATGTAAGTAGTTAAAAAATAACTTTAATTCATTAAATCGCAGTAAAAAAGCTTTAAACGCATTTTTCTCGAAATTTTGTTTTTCCGTGCGGTAGGCACGATTTCTCGAGAACGAATCGACCGATTTTGCTGAAACATTGCACAGTTCCTCTTCATAGTATTGCCTCATGCTTGAAAGAAGGGATTTTCATTCGGTCGAATCGTTTATGTTTTATACAAAAATTTTTTTTAAAAACGATGAGAATCGGGAAAATGCTAAAAAATATGAGACGAAAATTCATTCAAATCCATTTCAAAACTTTAAACTTCATTTTTCTAATTCCTTCGTTCAAGTACGAGCCAAAGGCATAAACTACAAGAAATTTGTGGAATTTTTGATTCGAGATGAACCTGCACCGAAATATTCTGCCTACCGCAAAAAAAAGGTTGGACGAAGAAAACGCGAGAAAAATTGACAATTTTCAATTCAAATAAAGTCACGAATAAATAGAAATATTGCATTTTTTACGTTTCAATCTCCAGGAGCTTTTCGCCGTTTGACATATTCTTTTTATATGAATGCCTTTTAATCATTCGTACCAATGTTTGTTGAATAGCCTTTTGTAACATAGAGACGAATTCTAGTATTATATAATACCAATCTAGTGAGATGCAATTAGGTTTGCAGTTATACCTACCAATGAAAATCTTGTTGGAGTTTGCAAAATTTTTGAGAGCGTTTTTTCGTTTCGTGCACGCTAGAAAAATGTTTTACGAATGTTTTATAGGTTAGTGAAATACTTGGATACTTTTAAGTACAAGAGTATGCAAAGGATCTTTAAAAATGGTTTAAGCTAGCAAAAGGCTGCCACTGATAAAAAACGACGAAAAGCTTCTAACCGCGACGACCTGCAGGTTGAAGAGACCTTTAAATAAGAAACAGGAATTTATCTTACATTTTTATTTCATTGTAGCGTAGCTGAATCGCTTTATTTTTGTTTCAGACTAGTGCAAACTTAAACATCATATCCAGATACCTTTAGAAAAGTAAGCGAAGAGATTACATAAAGATGCACTTCCCTTCATTTTTCTATATGAATGATCATATTTAATTGCTCGACTCATCGGAGCGAGGATAACGATTGAATAATGCTAATATGACAAGCACATCAGACCACGTTGCGGTTTTTAATTGGACCTTCTGATCAGAATTTTTCAATGTAAATTATGCATTCTATGCAGTATAGGAAAAAATTATAATGAACCATCTTCCGCTTACCACACGTTTCGCAACCTCGTCCAAAAAAGCTACAGTTTCGCCGGATTTCTAGATCGTACAAAAAAAACGCATTAGAATTCAATCGGTAGCTTAATTACCATTAAAATTTTAATAACATCCGTGCTACATTCATTCGTTCGTAAGACGGCAATGAGCTTCTGTCTGAATTTTAAGTTCCCAGAATTTTCCGTCTACTATAATGTACATAGTCCACGAAACCACTTGCAATGAAGGACCAGAAAGTGTGCTCCGTGAAGAATCCGAGCGGTAATGGTAGTAATTCCATTAGGGATCTGCACAAAGGCTCAGAAGTAGGTTGCTTGCTATAGTAAAAAAATTCATAAGTTGAATCCAAGGACATGAAAGAGAACGAGAGAATCCAATGGTCTTCCAGATCAAAAGGACTTTGCAAGTGCATCGAACAGCTTCACCGAGAAATGGTGTAAATGAAAATGGTTTTGTTTAAAAATCTTTCAAATATATTCATCCACATCCTCGTTGCTTTGGACCTTGTTAAACGCATGGAGATACTTTTTGGCAAGAATATATGAAGAACAAAATCTTAAATTTGCAAACAACGTCTTCCTTCAAAATTTACGTTCGTTTTGAATTTCGATGAAAAAACTTAAACACGATGAATCTTAAATATGGAAGATTTACTTCACTTATAAATGAGTCCATGAATTTTTGCAAGTTATTATTTTGAGTTTATTGTCGCTGAAATGGACAAAGAGTTAAATAAAATCCACCATAGTGCAGAAGCGACTAATTTATATAATCAACATTCTTAGGATGGAAATATAATTGAAAAAAAGTCATCAATTTATGGCTTTATTTTTATACAATAGGAATAAGTAAAATCGTGTTGCTTTCACAGCATTTAAGCTACTGCTTTGATTTATGAAAATTAGCTATCAAAGCTGATATTTTACATTTCGGTAACATGTCACGTAGTTCAGCAACGTGCTTCTAATACAACATTAATTGCTCGCCACGAAACAACATGGTGTAAGGTGAAGACCGACGTGTCAAGTAATACCTTCACGTAGCAAAACTAACGCTGTGAATCTTCAATCCTGCGGCTACTCTTTCATTATCCTTCGTGCATTCGAAAAACTTTTCTAATAGCATGAACATCGTTGCATGCCAGGTATTACACAAACTGAAAAAGAGGAAATGCTCATTTAAGTTTAATGCAACAAAAATATTTTTTAACAGTTAAAAAACGTTTTTATACGAATTAGCAATATGTGAGACCACTAGATACTGGTATAAAAACTGAAAAAACGTCTTCTATAAAAAAAATCAATTATTAATTATTCGAGGGTATTTTTATTCGACATTGATTCGAGCCGAATACTATATACGTGCATTGATATTTCGAACTTTTTAACAATGATTCAAATCAAAAAATTTAGGTAAGCGGTTTTCATTATTTTAAGATTATATTTTTGTACGATTTTCTTTTATTATGTGATGTTAATAATAGCAACAACCTTATTTTTTCGAAACTTCGTACAGGCTTAGAGCATTGAAAAATTTCTCGTAAGTATAATAATAAAGGGATGGGACAATATCCTTACAGCTATTATATGTTGATGAAGAATTTTTGTGTATTTGGCTAGATATGTTGGAAGAAAAATATAGAAGAACGTCACGAAACCTGGTGTTTAAATTTAAATCTAATTAAAAATTCCTTCAACAGATAGTTAAATTAATTTTTACAATATTTAATACGATTGCATGAGCTAATTGGAATTGCATAAAGATTGTTGAAGTTTAAGCATTTCCTCATGAATTTTTCATGTATCTTTCGAGTCATTTGCATTGCTCGAAAGATACATCGTTTGTTCGTTATTAGACGTTCCGGAAGATTCAAACTGCAAAACAAAATTTCTGACCGCGAAAACTTTATTGCGAGCAATTTTCAGATTAGCACTGAACTATTCGAGATAACGAAAAACTTGCCTTAACTAGCAGGAAAGTAGCTAGAAAAGCACAAAAAATTATTTTGAAAGTTAAACATACTGGTTCACATCAAACGATTAAAAGTCCAATTTTGCATCTATTCTGTCGATAATTTCATAAGGATTCTCATGAACAGATGTAGTTTCCAACTATTTTTAACCAGACCGGAATGAACATTTCCATTGGATCCATGCAAAAAGCACTTATCGAGCCTTTGACTTTCACGTGGTATGTAAAATGATGTCACAGCAAGCATCGATGGCTACAAATTTCTTTCATCATTCAGGCTCGCTTTTGCGTGTCCTGACGACACGTACTCTACCTGTCTACCTAAAATGGTGAAATGCTAAAAGTTACATTGAAAGCCATCGATGCCAACGTCTGCACTATATTGGAACTCTATTATCAGCAGCACTCGGGATGTTGGCAACAGGAATGGCAGGACGCTATCTACTACCTAACCGCTACCAATAACCGACGAGTGGAAAATATGCACACGGTAATGCTCACTTTGTGCACTCATTCAAATTCACTTTGCAGAAAGTTTATTGAAATATTTCGGCTGTTTTCCCACATTGTCGATATTCACCCAACTTTGGCCCGTGCTATGACTGCCTACATCGAAGCGGAGACAGGACTTTCGTCCTGTATTTGTGCATGTCTGGAAATTTCACATCTTCGACATTGTCACTAGAGTGGTTTCGTTTATGATTATCAGGACATTTTGGCGAGGCTGTGCGAAACTGCTAGCGGAAACTGTAGCATATGTGAGAGCTATCAGCAAAAGCCTTGCGTCGGTGAAAACGCTATATGTATATCGAGATGCGGAAAAACTTTGACTTCTGAAAAGTTTCAGATGATACCCAGACAAGAGATAATGGAGCAGATTTGCATATGATGAAACAGCAAAACAGGGTGGCAAAATATCAGCTGCATAAACACCCAGATGACTAGGAAAGAAACCAAGTTCCTGAAACGACGTTTACAGACTTTTAAAAACGAGACATTCCACTTCAGTAACTATCCAAATCTGTCTATTAGGGCTCCAATTAGGTCCTATATCAGAAAATCAAAGTCAGTCCAAAAATCGTACAACAAATTGAATTGCTGAATGTGATTTTCTTAGAGAATACACTTACCATTGTTTCAATTTCAAAGAAATATTGAACGATTGACAAGCAAATTGAATTTATATCAAACGATCGTATATACATATGGGAATCTAAAATTCAGTGTTCCAGTTTACAGTTTGAAGTGGTTGAAATAATCTTGAAGCAATAGTTTTTTGACTTGACATCCTATTGCTTGCAGAGGTGCAACAGAAACCATGTGGAAACTCCTCATTGCGATGTAACTCGAACAAGATTGATCCGTTTTCCTGGTATTCTTTAATGCCAGGATAACGATGGTGCAAACAGTGTCATGTCCTTGCTCGAGAACGAGTATGTCGTCAACGTATAGAAACACTTCAGCTTAATTTGTATTCTCAATCGGATTTGGTTGTGAAATGTTTTTGAAAAAGCGTCAGTCTATTTTTTATCAATATGGAAATTTTTTGCTACAACTTTTTTGTTTTCATTCAAATGTTTTGCCAAAGAAATTCAACGAAAACATACTTTGAGTGGTAAACAAGCGTGTATAATGAAGTTTATGTTAGTAATTCTTAGCAAAGGACTGGCTCCATGTTTTGTTCTTTGCTTACGCATTTCTGCCTGTTATGAAATGTTTGCTCATGTACTACATGATAAACAAGTGCCTTTTTTTAGAATAGAATCAAGAAATGTGGGCGTAAAAGGATTGTTTAGTGTTTGCACGTGCGTGTTCAACTGCGAAATTCTTATAATTCCACCATAATTGTTTATTATTCTTTTGGGCTATATCAGTTTCTAAATAACTTTTCTATTTTTCCATTAAAAAAATATTATGATGACCCCAAAATCATGAGTTTAAATTTTTTTTAGCTACCACTTATTGTCTTAGTACAAATGTAAACTTTTCGATATTTTTCTCCAAACTGAATTTATGTAGATTCTCCAGGCTAACCTAAAAATTGTAAATAGCAATTATGAAAAATATCCTTCATTTGAGAAGAAAGTTGTTTGTACAACTTATCAACATGCAATTAAAAGCGGTGAGATGTTATTTTCCAATTTAAATCTTCCTTTTTTAAGGTATATGTATTACTGAAGCCGCTATAATATGTACCATTGTTAATTCTCTTGCAAATTATAAATTTGATTTTCATTGATTTCTCAAAATATGGGGAGTTCTTGAATCACCCCGGATATTGAAATTGTCAAGATGTATTGTAGTTTTAAGGTCTTAAGAGTAAATTTAATGTGTTTTTGAATAGAAATCTTTGTGTGTCTGCTTGTGTGAATGCACATGCGTGCATACAGACGTGGGTGCGTGCGTTTTTACGTCAACAACTATCGAAAAAAATATTATATTGATTTCGTAGGTAAGAAGGTAAACTTCGGTCGGGTGGTTTTTATGTTTTACCCACTCGAAGCACCAAACGATGTAATTGCAACATCTAAGTGTCAATCGAAGCGTATGAACTTTTGAATGATTCCATCAATATAGTGCACAACCTTATTAATTTCACAAAAAAGTGCAAAAATATAAGGTTTTTCTTTGAAAAAATAATAATAATATAATATCAAATTCAGATATTCCAAACAGTTTTTGTGAAAGTTTGACTTATGACTACAAACAACTGAAATAAAAATAAAAAACCCCTAATATTGAATTGATAATTTATAATATAATAATATATTTTCACAAAAGTGGTTGATGCGCCTAATTTCATTTACTATAAATTATTGTAATCGCCTCGAAAATCGAAATTGAAATTTTCAACATATCTTCACGTTTTCGGGTCCTTAGAGTATATTTTAAGTATTTTTAGGAAGAAGTATGTGTATGTATACATACGTACGTGCTTTCGTGGACAGTTTTTCTACGAGCATAATTTACGTACACAATCAATCAATCAAAGCGCCTTTACAATCCTAGGAGCTGATTAGTTTTTGGGAAACTTCGCTCGGGGGAGGGGAGGGTTGACCCCTTGAAAGTAGTAAGTAAAATAAGTAAGTAAGTAAGTAAAGGTGCCAATCGACGCGTTTTAACGTTGGTGTGGTGTTATCAAATTTTTAAAAAAATTCGTAGAGCGGTTTTTTAATTTATAAAAAAAGTACAAAAAATTAAGGTTTTTTCATAAAAAATAAATTTTAGGCCTGATTTGCAAAATGCAGTAATCAATGTTTATAAAATTTATATACTCCAAACAGTTTTTTTTTAAAAAACAACAAAACTTTTTCTAATGGTAATGAAAAATATTAAATAAAAACATAAAAAATCATTAAGTCATCATGACTTTCACGATCATGCATGTCATTCTCTACATCTCGCGAACCAAATATAGCATTTGCATCACTGAGATGTCAGCCGACGTTTTCAAAATGTTTTTATGTTTCTAAAAAATCGTTGGAGCCGTTTTTGAATTAAAAAAAAATTGCATTAAAATATAAATTTTTAGCCTGATTTGCACAACACAGCAATAAATGTTTATAAAATTTAAAAATTCTTTTCACTTTTTGAAGTGAAACCAGCAAAACCGTTTTCCATGATTACAAAAAAAAATTGAAGAAAATCAAAGTCAGCATGTAAAAAGTGTTTATACGGACGATATTACCTGATTACTCTTATTCTAAAGACATTGTTGTTGAATAAATCAAAATTTATAAATAATTGCATAATTTGAGCAGATTTTGAATAGTTTTTACAGTACTGTGTTCTAATTTTCATAAAAAAAATTGCTTGTATTTTGGAAACCAATACAAAATGGTCAAATTTGCATTTGTGGTAATGAACGGTTTGAATAGTAGAATGTTTTGTAGTCAATACTTTGCAAGATTATATGCTTTAAAAACCTTTCATGAAATAAAAAATTGCATTGTTTTGTTGTTTAGTGTTTGTGAGATTTCAATTACTTCCTCCATCATCAATCGTAATGTTTTTTACTTTTTATAGGCAATTAAACCGATTATTGGCTGCATATTCATTGTTTTTCAAGACCAACTGAAAATAAGGAATGATTTTAAGTCTCATTGAGGTAAAATCGTGAAAAAATACAAATTCAGTGATTATGCCGAACTAGTCAAAATGGCCATCACGCGAAAAAATCTCTTCAGTTGTCGTAATAACAAAAACTGCATTCATTTTTGCTAGCGCTGTTTTGTCCTTCAAGCATCGATATGAAAATAAAAAATAACGTAGAAAAGGCTTTGTAACCTGTCCGATTGATCCACGCGAATATTAAATCAAACCACTCCACGAAAATCTTTACGTAATCAATTGACGCTCGCGTAGATGTTACGATTAATATTAAGTCATTCCAAGTAGTATTATTTTCATTATTATTTTTGTGTTTATTATTTATAATATTAATGTAAATATTACTGGGGAGCTTTCCGTGTTGAACTCAAGGCTCACGCTAACGGCTTGTTTTAAGTTGGATTTCTGCGAAAGTGAAATGGTTGTTCTACACGCAATTGAACAATTATTGAAACTTTTCCTTTATTGCTGAAACAAAACTCAATCTTCTTTTTAACGTCGCATACAAAAAGCAAGCAAAATAATTCGTAAAATTGAAACCAAGAAGTTGTTTTACTTTGTATTAACAATTGATTGCAGTGATGTGTATATAGTAATTGTCTCCTTGTCTCCTTATTACGCTACTTTTGTAAAATTAACGCTATTGGAGTTTCAATAATAGCTTTTCTCAATAGAGAAACAAAAAACAGAACAAAAGTATGTTTAAATGTGTCTTTGCGCATTCCTTTGAGATAACTGACGAAAAAGGCAGGAGGCGAACACTAAAGTCAATTCCAGCGAATGCCAAACACCCCCGCTCAAACAGCCTATCTAATTCAAACTTGATGGCGGTTCTTAAGTATTCTGTTCTATGCTTGTGCTAACTTTTCCACTTTGACTGGCTTTTGATTATTTGAATGGAAACTGGAAGCTTTTCAATTTTGCAGCAGTCACAAAATTAATTCAAGGACCGTGCAAAGAATTTACAGTCAGCTGGCATTTGCATAATCGTATCTTGTGCTTTTCTATTCGTCTCTATCGCCAGCTCATGGACAGCCTTGACAAAAGTTTTTTTTCATCCCGAATAGATTGAGCGCAAAGATAAAATTTAATCCCCCATTAAATCTACTAATTTCTGGCAGCACAGCTCACCCAAACGAACTTATGTATCCGTAATATCCTTTATTATTTTCTAGTGTCTATGAACAATTCTTGCGGTCGATCCGAGCAGACAGTGTTCAGTGTTGCTTCGTGTTGTTTTTGATTTTATAGATTTTTTCTGAAAATTAGATAATAAAATTTTACGGTGTGATAATTCCGGGGAAATTAAATAAAGTTGAATCATTCACATTGAACCACATGGGAGTGGTATGTTTCGTATTCGCTCTGATTGGGAATTATCGTTTGGCACTATTATGCAATAAAATATTAATCACATTTAGGGAAATGCTAAGACGAAAGATGGGAGGAATGGTAATGAAAACACGACAAAGGTGGTGCAGAAATAGCGAAATAAAATTGATTAATAACGATAATGGTCACAGGAATTGTAAGAAAGCATTTAAACGAAACAGCAAACCCAGCATGTTTAGCTGCATATTCAGGATTAGTCCATTTTTATCAACTGACTCATGTGCGAATTTCATTAGCGATTTTCTATCTGTGTCCACTGAGTTTTCCGAAAGTTTGCTTGATTTTTCCGGTGGGCGGCTGCAAGATGGTCATTCTTTCACGATGCGCGAAGGCTTTCTACTATATTCCGCAAGCTCTGTAATGACATGAATTTTTGAAAGTCGTAGTTTAAAATCGAAAACCACACAAAATAAAGTCGTCAAGAACTGATGAGACGACGAACACTAAGTTTCGTTCAGACAAGCTCTTCGGGAAGGAGTGGCATAGGTCATATAGATGGCATGAGTCATCTGTAAAACGTATGTCTATGCAGTATGTGAGTTTCCACTCCAGACGCAATCGCAAGTAGTTTTGAGCAATCGTTTTTTTCTGAAAGTAGCTTTTATTGAGTCCAAATACCCATTTTCGATGTTTTTTAAAAAAAGAATTGAATAATTTTAGAAAATTCAATGCAATACGGTGTGACTCAAAAAATTTATAAAATACTCCAGTGAAACTACTTTTAGGTCTATTGCGCTTCCAAAATAAATAATTTTTTTTGCTACAACTATTGTTATTTTAACAAAATAACAATAGTTAACAAAATAACAATAGTTGTAGCAACAATACATAAGAATTTACAATGCCCACATTTATTGTTTGTAAAATTTGCCATTGCCATGATCCGTGAATGCCATGGATGACCATTTGCAGATTAAAAGTATAATATTAATACGGTGGCCATTTGAGCATTAGGAAAACTTCCTTTTTGGCTCGTGTAACCCGTGGAACGAGTGTTCATTTTATAGTATGTATATTGCTTTGTTTTTCCTGTATGTCGTAGTTTTTTTAGTGCTGGATTTACTATGTGATAATTTGGCAACAAAGTTAGATTATTTTTCAATATAATTAATAAATAAATAATAATAATTAATTTTTTCAATAAAAGATAAGCTGTATGAAAAAATCAGCATATGCGCAAAACCATTAACCTATTTCAGATGAGAAGAATATATCAAAACAATCAACTATTCTTCTCACAAAAAAAGTAAGCTTTTCTGTTATTTCGTTTTGAAAAAACTTAGTTTATGCTCATTGAAATCGAGGTTGCATTGTAATGTAATTGTTCATGTATAGAATTGCCATATTTCAAAGTTGTTCTTGACGCACGAAAAAGTTATGTTTTGTCCTATCTAAGTCGATGATAAATCTTTTTTTTGAAATACTATTGATTGACATTTTCGACAACGATTTCGAAATTTTCGAATATTGTTAAACTATTACATATTTCTTCTTTCAAAGACCAATAATTCCTTAAAACAATAAATGTTATGAAAACCACTAGTATTTTTGAAATCAGATGAATTCTTCCGAAAACGATTCGTTTGAGTGTTCAAAAAAAAACAGATTGAAGAGCCTTTGAAAATCTTCGGACTTCAGCTTCGTTGTTCATGTTGTTCATGTTTATGTTATTCTAAAATATAGATTATATGGCTTGTGTGTGATATTGGATAATTTTATTTTCTTGCATATGCAAAAAATGTGGTGACCGTTTATCTTTCGAGAGAGCTAATTTGGTGCTACTTTCTTTGCTGTTAAAGAATTTTCTTAGATGAAGAAGATAATTCTACGTCAAACAATAGAAAAATTATACATAATATCAGTTAATATTGATAATAAAATAGACAAGTATAAAAAGACAGAAAAAATTTTATATCTGGAAGTTAAATGCGAACTAAAATTTAAACTCAGTTATAATCTATATAACCATAATAATTGATTATTTGCATAAGCGCGATAGTATTTCCGAATAGGTTATATCAATCACGGTAACCATACAAACAAGCCGCGAGGTGCGGCCCTTGAGGTCCACACGGTCAACTTCCCAGTAATATCTACATAAACATCAACAACATTAAACACAATAATAATTTTGAAAATAATACTTCTTTAAGTAATAACAATGAGAGGTATTCATAGCAGTAACAGGAATGAGTTAATATGAATCATATCGTCTAAGGAAGGGTCCATTGATTACGTAAGGTTTTTGGCCGATGAAGACAGATTAAAAATTCACGCGGATCAATCGGTGGGGTGGGCCTTTTTGGTCTTGAAAAAATTTGTATATGTAGTCAAAAATAGGTTCAATTACAAGTAAAAAGTAAAATGTATTACAAATGATGATTTTTATTGAAATCTTACGAACACTAAAGAATGAATCTACTAAAAACTACAATTTTTTATTCGATGAAAGCTTTTCAAAGCATATGATCTTGCAAAGTATTGACTACAAAACATTTTACCATTCAAAGAGTTGATACCGCAAATGCAAATTTGATTGAAATTTTGTTGGTTTTCAAAATTTATGCAGTTTTTTTAATTAAAAGACTATAAAAACTATTAAAAATCTGCTCAAGTTATGCAAATATTTTAAAACTTTGATTGAATTTACAACAATTTTCTTAGAATAAAAGATATAAAGTATTATCATTCGTATGCACCCTCTTTACATGGTAACTTTGAATGATTTTTTTTAATTCAGTTTTATTCATAATCATGGAAGAAAATTTTGCGGGTTTCTCTTCAAAAACTGATAAGAATGTATAAATTCTATAAACTGATATCACTGTGCTGTGCAAATCAAGTTAAAAAAATATTTTTTATGAAAAAACCCATAATTTTTCGCATTTTCTTCTGTTAAATTAAAAAAACGGCTGGAACGAATTTTTATAATGTTGAAAACTTCACAAAGATGTTAATACACGTCAATTGACACCATAATGATGCAAATATTATATCTCGTTCGTGAGATATAGTGAATGATAAAAATTACCTTGAAAATCATTATGACTTTTAATGTTTTTTTATTTTTAATTTAATTTTTTCCGTACTCATGAAAAAAAATTTTGATGGTGTTTCTACAAAAATTGTTTGAAGTATATAAATTTTATAAACATTGATTACTATATTTCGCAAATCAGGTTACAAATTTATTGTTTATGAAAAAAACCTAATTTTTTTTTGTAATCATGGGGAAAAAATTTTGATAGTATTTTCTAAGGAACTGTTTGGAGTATATAAATTATATAAACATTGATTTCTTGTACTTGAAACTACGGTTAAAAATTTATTGTTTTTGAGGAAAAACCCAATTTTTTGCACTTTGTTTTTAAAATTAAAAAACGGCTCCAAGAATTTTTTTGAGAAACTTGATAGAATTACATAAATGTCAATACGCGTCGATTGACACCTTTTCAAGGAAATCGTACGTTTGGTTCTCGAGATATAAGGCAAGACAGAAATGACCTTCAAAGAGGCAAAACAACAAACCCCCCGACCAAAGTTTCCCAAAAACTAGTCAGCTCTTGAGATTACAAAGACGCTTCGATTGACACCTTAACAAAGTCGATCGGACATTGTTTACGTAATTTATGCTCGTAGAAAAAACTGTCCACGAACGTACAGACGTACGTACATACATACACACACACACACACATACATCTCCATTTCTAAAAGCACTTACTCTATTGACCTCAAAACGTAAAAAAATGTTGAAAATTTCAATTTTCGATTTTCGAGGCGATTACAAGAACTTCCCATATACTGGGAAGTTAAAAATCGGATCTTCATACCTAATAACACAGTAGCTGAAAATAAAAAATTAACCTTAACCCTTCTATTCGTTTAAATTTAACATAAATTCGCGTTTTCAATCAATCAAATTTTGCCTGGATACGGTCAATCGAACGATATTTAGTTGAGATTCAAAAAATGTTGAAGGAAACGAAAGAACAGCTAGAAATGGGGAAAATTTTTGATGAAAGTTATTTTTGTTATTTTGGTACAATATTGGGTTTGATTCTGTGAGCTCCAGGCTTATTAACTTTACCTGGATGCTAATCACAGCATTTTCATCAGTAGATACGATTCATTGGAAACTAATTTAATAGTTATTTGCATTTATATTCTGTATACGTACGGGACCTTTAAATCTAACTGCCTCTTAGTAAAAATAAAATTTCGGGCGTATTAAGGGGAATTGAGAAGGACTTCTAGAGATTTCGGGGTCGCTTGTAGTAGGAGTCTGGGACGAAATGCCCCAGCCTTATTACGCCAGTAACGTAGAGTGATGCTTATTGTATAGATAATTTAGTGCTATCTCAAAAAATCTTGATTGAATTGTATCGGCAATCAATCTCTCTAAAATAAACTTATCACCACAAGATTTCCAGGAAATTTCAGATCTTTGTGACGTCAACGTGAAAAGTTGCTTGATTTGTTACTACGTTCGGGATAATTGAAAATTATTTCCGCATCATCTGGATTCTATTTGTAAACATTCAATGAAAAAAGATAATCTTTTATTATCTGCAAAAAATCGATGAGTATTTGTTTCATGAAATAAATCCGGTAAAGTGAATTGCATGGTTGAACTAGCAATAATCGAAAATTGGTAGCAGCATTTTTTTAACATGTAGTATTGAAATATTGAATTATTATTAAGCAAGTGGATATCATATACTTGTTTCATCGTCAAAAAAATAAAAAGTTAAAACTAACGCACCAATTAATTAAACAAGTTGTAAGAACGGTGTGTAGATTATTTTTCAGATAGGCTTAAGTTAAAATTTCAAGTCAATCGCATGAAAATTGATTGAGTTTTAACGCCACCAGTTTGAAAAATATTTCTAGTGTCACCAATGCACTGTGTTTTTCAAAGTGATGTTCATTTTTTACACTTATAAAAATATTTTCATTGAAATATGATAAAATAAACAAACAAATGCAAAGCAAAACACATGCAACCACAGCTTTGTTTTGACATGATGTTCTCCCTACTAATTAAAGACATGGACGAGCTTAATTTAAAAACAACACAATCTGTTCGCTTGCACTCCTCGGCTCTGTGGAAGCATGAGTCCTGATTCCAAAACAAACTCTTCATTCAACTTGAAAAGTCTACTTAAATTTCACTTTGCTCCATAATATAAAATAATTGCGCATACTTTGTTCCCGACAATGCAACATAAATTCCACGTTTGCTTACTCCCCGCACTCTGGCTGGAAATAATGGCGTACAAATTGAATTCGCCGAAGAAGACCTCGGGGAACTACACATCACGATCAAGCACCACTTATTCTTCTTGTTATCCTTTACCCTTATTGAATTATGTAAAATCGAATAATTCACGTATTCACTCTCTTAAGAGGACAATAGCAAAAATGGAAAACGTAAAGCCAAGAGCGGAAAGGAAGACAAATACGTTGAAGAAATATGGAAGGACATAGTCGCTTTTGGAACAGTGCCATCTCAATCTGCAGCCACTTTCACGTTTTTGTGTCGTACGAAGCGACGAAACGAATCGCGAACCCGCAAGGACCTCAAAGCAGCCTTGGGAGCCATAGAATCAGTGGCAAGCGGCTGAAGGCCCATTGTGCTGTTTTTAAGGCTTACCCCGGCTAAATTAAATTATGCTTTATTCAAAATAACCAAACTTTCATGCAAGATACAGTAAGGCCAGGATTTTGTTTGGAAAGTCACAATGGGATCGACTACGGAGTGCATACGAACAAGGATATGTTGGTATAGCTGCGCAAACTGAAACTTTAACATATTAAATGCAGATAAATGGTGAAAGTTTGAAGAGGAGTATTTCGGTGAGTTTGAAAGAGAACCTAGATTGTTTAAGTTTTTGAAGAAATAAAGCAGCATTGAAAAACCTAAAAACAAAATGCTGCAAGCAAATGAATTTGGTTATTTCTTATTTCAAGATTCAAAATTCAGTCCTATTTATCGTTCATTGCGTTATTATTTTTTCACGTCACATGAATTAACTGAGTTCATGCATCTTGTTAGAAACTCTTCGAAATAAATCAAAATTGCATAGCTTCACAAATAAAGGCTCGATATTTTAAAGAACTGATGGTAAAACATTTCCCTAAAGGTGGACTTACAAAGTTTAGAAAAAAATTCATTTCCGTCTAGAAATGGAAACGATTCCACATTTCCTTTTGGAAATATAAGAAGCTGAGAAGATAAGATACATCCATGAAAGGATTTGCTAGCGTGTAGAGAATTACTGTTTCATACAGGGAACAGTGTGTGCTCCACATTTGATTCGATGAGGCTGTTGAGTTTAATAAAATAAGTTTTGAATAAATATTTTGAATACATCAAACATAAGTAAGTCAATAGTATTGCAATGAGCATTTGGTTTGAAAAATGAAAATGAAATGAAGAATAAAAATTTCTAAGAATTCATCTCGTCGAAAATATAATATCGTAAAAGATTAACATTTCTCAAATAGTTTCTGTGATTTCAGGCACGTTTCTTTACTTGGCATAAGCTTTGCAAATTCGGCATATGCTACGACTATATGATGTATATGTCTTAACTTAAACATACACATGAATAATTTCCAAACGTTAAAATCTCATAATCAGTGGTGAACGTTTGTAAACATAATATTGAAATTGGCTAAACTTAATTAGTTCATTTCTGTGTAACTCTATTACATCTACCTACGTATGCAAAATACTGTAAATTTCTAGAGAGATTCCGTTTACTGATTTATTCAATTTTTAGGAGCATTTCGCATCATATTTTAAAAGTTAGCTTTGATGTAAGAATTGCATCGTTTTCAAATAGCATCGTGTATACGTCGTTCAGATGGCATATTCTTCCATCGAATACAAATTTTCAACGTATCTAAAAGAATGAATTTTATTTCACCGTGGAAATCTAATGGTAGGTGTAAGAAAATATATATATATTCTCTACTGTATGGATATTTCAGAGCATCACAAATCTGGTGACAACATTAATTTATTGAATATAAAAGAAACAAATCTGTAGCTGCCAGCCTTTAGGATTAAAGCAAAGATATTTCTTCCTCGCAACTGAAAATTGTTTAGATAATTTAAATTAAATCTTTCACTCACAACATGTAGGTATGTAGTCACAACACGCGTAACGTTAAGATTTGTAACGTTTCAATCATAGCTCTTACATTGTGTAGGGTGATAGAGAATTAAATGAAAATTTTAAACAACCCCTTTTATTTCCAGAAAGTCGTCTCCCACACATCCTCATGTCACAGCACTTAGTATTTTAAACAGTTGATTTAACATCCGCAGCTCACAGAAAGGTTTCAATCAAAAGGTGTTTTCACCGTCTCGCCGCGTCGGGGAGAATTTCATCCTCGAGGCATATGTTAAGAGCTTGCTTAACACACTCTCCACAAATGTCAATTTCATGAGGGTAGATCTCGAGTGGATGCGAGCCAGCAAACGATTCATATATGGCTTGACGGCAAGAGATGACAGCTTTGATTGACTTTTAATTAAAGTTAAAGTGAGCATAGAAAATACATTCTTACAATTGGCAGCACTTGTAAAGTCGGAAGCAATCAAATATTGATTACTGAAACATACCGACTTTATTGATGTTTTACGATTGATTGTTTTCTGGAATGACTCTTTGGGTTTAAATCAATGAAAATCAATTTTATTTAATAATACGCCTGTTTCCGTCCTGTAAGATCCAAAAACAATAAAATAGAAATGTTTTTTCCGTTGCTATCTTTGTATTTAGAGCATTGAATCCGAAATTTTGATGAGAAATGTCGTTTTAAGTTTTCCGTTTATGACTCGGAAGTTACGCATTTTCAAGCAAAATGTTTTCAATCAAAATCACACATAACTGATTTTCGTATTGATTATCCTTGAATAGTTTTTTCTTTGGATATTAAGTTAAGCTTCTAAAGAGCACGTTTATTTTCACTGTTTAGCGGGTATAGCTCCTGAGTCAGAAATAACTGCAGGATTTTTGTGGATTGGATAATCTTACAATATATTTACTCAAACCAATTTTCACGACAGTTGTGAAAAAAGCTGGATAAATCAGTAGTTTTTCTAAACTGTTGAAAGTCGACAAATATTTTGTGAAGATGAAAAAATGAGAATTGATACAAGTTTTTCGTACCACAATCTGTGTGTACAAAACCATACCATTCCTATACGATTGAGAAATAGGAGTACAGCTGGCCTTTTTGGACAAAGTCACCATCAAGAATGGAGATTGGATTCGAAATATATCACAATATGGTCAACATAATGCCCCTTATGCAAAAATCATCAAGCTACTGTGGCCGTAAAAGCCTTAATGCATGAAATACGAATGGATAAAGTCACCATTAAAAGACTTAGTTTCAGAGGCGCCATTAACACTTACCATGAAAGGATTAAAACCTGTAAGAGCATTTCAAATGACCTAAAATGAAACTTCCGGAAATATGGTAATCAATTTGTATCCATGATCAGAAAAAGCTAATTAGTGAACAGACTACACTCAAAAAAAATCCACTATCATGATCAGACTGTTCCAAACGTTACATGGAACCTACAGAAGGGCAACTCGCGAATTAAAATACATCTTTAGAAAATTTAAGGAATAGGAAAACGTTCCGTATTTTTGATAATTTATGATAAGCAATTCTAAACCTCAGCTGTTTAAAAATCATATTTGAGCTGAAATCACTGAACTTGAACATTCCATAATATTTCTCGAAATAATCGGCATTTAACGCAAAGAACTCAAGATGCATTTCTGATACAAAATTAATGAAATCACACTTTTATAAATGTCTGGTCACTGAATGATTAGATACGGTTTTCGCAGCACATACAATATCATTGGTACATCCGATTCATCATTCCATACAATTAAACCATCAGAAGGATATTGGGGTCATTTATTTTTTTGAAGAAGGAACTAACTATTTGTTGTGGACATTTTTGATGTTCTTTTCGGCTTTAGTAACAACCAATCGCATCAATTATGTATGAGAGTTGAAAGTACTACATTATAAGTCATTAGTAAGTTTATCATGGGTTAGAACCTCCTGGTCTAGTCAACAACTTTCGTCTTCTAGTGCGCTTTTGGTTAGCAACTTGCTGACACTATTGTTGTACATTAATGGAGGTTCTTTTTTTCCAGGCTTTTGGCCGGTACCATTATTAAATGGGAAGTGTGTTTCGGAAATATAGCAAGCTTAATCCATCAACAAGCCAGCGGTGGTCGTGCTGTCCGGTGACGGATGACAAGTGACAGCACATGAAGAGGATGTCATCCGTCACGCCGAAACCACACTTCCCAATTATAAGTCATGTTTTCATACGTTGGCTGCTTGAGAGAAGTGAACAATTTTAATGATGAAATCTATTTCTACTTTGTTGAAATTATCATTAACTACAATATCTGCCTGAAATATGCAATATAATCGATATTTTTGCTATGGTGCAAAGAAAATGTGAGCTCTTTACACATCGCAATTCAATTACAGGACACGAGCACTTCACAAGCCATAATCACTTGACCTTTCGCTCATGTTCCGGAGCTTACCCAATTATCTGTGGGATTCAATAATCGATAAACGTGAAACAATAAACTCTACCTTCGATAAACTCGTCCTGAATAAGAATAACAAAAGAGTTTCTGCCAAATATTTGGCTAATACTTCTGGGATACCGGTAAGAACAATAACTTATGTATGTTATACTAAAAAAAACACAGGCGTGTTTCATTGCGGAGCTTAGTTCTGGGAATTTCATTTGAAATCACTCTATACATTTCAAGACATCAAGGGTTTTTAAGGCAATTTTGTTTAGAAAGCATACTTGGTCATGATTCGATTGGTCAATAAAGTAAAAAGAGATTTTTTACTACTAATTTTTTACTCATTAAAAATCATCAATTTTGGAACTGAAACATTAACAACTCTGTGTTCAATTTATTAAATTAATTCCTGGCTCGCATCCACTCGAGATCTTGCCTTCTGTAATTGAAATTTATGGAAAGTGTGTTAGGCAAACTATTAACATATGCCTCGAAGGTGAAATTCTCAACAAACCTTAACCAAAATTCATATTGAAATTTATAGCATTTGCTTCTCAGGTTGCATACCTATTTTCGGATCAAATAAATAAATTTCTCAATTAACACATTTCAGTTTAGAATTTTTCGAGTTACATTTGACCTTTAGCTTCACTTTGAAAATATCTGAACGCTGAGGATCTCTATCAAGAAACTAACGACCTGAAACTGCTGCTGTTAACGGTAATTGTTTCAGTGCCTTCGATGTCTCGATTCGTCTTCGACGTCATAAAGTTGAACTCTTTTCCGAACCACCAACATTCGGTGTTTTTAACATAGACCGTCTAGCATTCTAAAAAGGATTCAAGAAGTAGAAATAAACAGCATGGTAGACGACATTTGGTCCTTGTATAGCAACCCAAACTACCATCAACTACTGCTAGCTCTATCCCATTGCGGCACTGTCTCTTCCTTGACGCCATTATTTCAATCATTATTTGTACTACTCGAGCCATTCACACTCTCTCCCAAGGATAACATCAAGGACCTCCTCGCATTGCTGGCAGCCAAACCGACTTGAGCCGAAGGTGGTCGGTCAACATTCAAAGGCCAGCTATAAAACAAGGAGCTAGCTGTTAAAGCTGTTTTATTATTCTATCGAGAATGCAGTTATTTCCAGCTGTGCGAAATCGCGCCTCGGGTATGAATGCGAAAAACGAGGACATTTTTGCAATTTATGTTTCGTTTTCATCGAAAACTTTTTGCCGTCGATGTTGTGAGGGGCGCAGCTGGAAACATTATCCTTAGCCGGTGCTCATTGTGTATGACGACGCTTTGGCTGCAATGCAACCGACAACATAAGGACATGTGTGAACACACTGTGGAGTTGAAAGTTGGTGTCCACTCCGAACATGTTACGTAGCTCATAATAATTTCAATGAAGAACTACATATATGAGTGGCTCCTAGCTTGGTTTTTATGTTAACGTGGTGTGGAATTCGGTTGAATGCAGTGAAGGACTCTTTTATTTGCGGGGACTGATTATTTTATTGTGAAACTTTATTGATGTGCGAACGGAGTGTCAGAGGGAAATTTCAAAAAATTCAATGATGATTCGCGTCAAAAATTCATAACATGCTCGTCATTTTGGGTTTGTGTCTCGGCTAAAGTGCAATAAAGCGTTAAAAATTGATGAAAGCACGTACTGATTACAAGTCGATTGCTTCTTCTTGTTATCCTTTGACGCTACTTAAAGATACAAGTAACGTATTATGCGTGATATGCTGTGTGAAGCAGATTGTTCTTCTCTTGAAAACGTAAGGAGGTATGAGTTGGAAAATTGTGTCGATTTCAATCAGAGATATATCACAGATAAACGGCTGCGCAGCGGTTGTATCAATAAACAGAATCGTAAGATTTGGAGTTGAAAAAATATACACGTAGTCTTAAAGAAGCTAATGCGTCCGAAGAAAGTGATTTTTGAATGAAACATCAATGGTCACTATGGCCCAATGGTGAATAGACTCATTTTCCTTATAACATGGAACTAAAGTGCAGTGGCGGCTCGTGGGAGTTAAGTATGGTGGGGCTACTGGTACGAATTTTTCTATCACCAATATAAGTTCTTATGTGAGTTTCCACTCCACCCAAGAGGTACCACATGTGGAGCGTTAAGCGATTTTAAGTGATCAGTTTCCCAAAAAGTAGATTCGCTGGCAATCAAAGATATATTCTTATTATCGTGTTTTGAATAACATTTAAAGCTTTAATAAAAGTTCAGTGCACTCTGAATAAAAAAAATTGTTTAAAAACATTTGAACTCTTGGAACGAAACAACTTTTAGGCCTGTCGCACTTCTCAAAATAAATAATTTTTCTACTAAAATAAATGCAACAAAAACAACAATAACAATCGAAAAAACTAGTAATAAATAAATTCAACTAAAGCAACAATAACAAGAGCAAAAACCATCAATAAATAAATTCAGTAAAAACAGTTTTACATTGTATATAGTTCTTCAATCAACAACAAAAGCAATTTCTTTTATCTAGACGTTTTATTTGTATAAATATTCAGCACGTCGATTTTTTTGTTGAGCAAACAAGTCAATCACCCTTTCATTCATTTTGGGTATTTCTTTAATGAATTTATTACAAATAGAGAGTACTGCAAGCGAAGACGAACAATAGGTTATTATCTTCAAAAAAACTGTAAAGCTGAACAATGGACGACATATTTTGAAACATTTCGTTCGAATAGCGTAATATTAATATTAATTATATTTTCTACCGAATTCATATTTTGAAAATACCGAAAAAAAATTACTAAAATTCAAATTCAAACTTCTAGCAAGTTTTAACACATGCAAGGAAGATATTGTTAATTATTTATTTAATCAAAATCATAAATACCATAACCTGAAGAACCCTTTTCTGAAACAAACTTTAAGCACTACAAAACTTTAAAAAAATACTAAACACTACGAAAGCACACTAAGTACTAATACCATGCACTACACTGATGAGACTACTTTTACATTAACAGTCATCACCTTCACCCGCTGCGGCCCGTCGTAAAAAAATATTGCTCATGCCTGCTCAAAAATATTATCCAGACAATGCCAAGACTAAACGTTGTCGAAGCACTGAACGGGCTGCATATGATTAGCCCGTCCGCGTGCATACACATGTAATTTCAAACACGCACACTCCCGCCGCTTCACCATAGAATTCACGCAGCCATTCAAATCGAGATTCTCCTAATCGGGGCTTATTTCATGTAGCCCTTCCTCATAGTAAAGGTGGGAAATTGTCAAAGAGAAAATAAGTTTGAATTTTACTCTTAGCTTTTACTCGGTGCAGGCACAACCACAGTATAGGTACACCCAGTAGGTAATGTTTCATATAAAGGCGCACTATCAAGTACGGCCCGCGGTTCTACGGGACAACGTCAAATTTTTGTTTACATTTTGCATATGTTTGTTTACATTTATCATATGTTGGCTGCCATTTATCATCTGTTTGCTGCATTCAAGTAAGAGAACTTCAATGGTTTGCTGCCATTTATGACAAAATGGCAGCTATCTACTGGTGGGGGCACTGCCAGAGCTCGTATATGCACGTTTCATGCTAGGCGTTAAAAACGCCGTTAGAAACTTCGGTTCATTGAATTACAATGGTGAAACGTCTTCGCTGACACAAATTTCATTTACTTTTGACAAATAGATTGAGAGAAAAAGCCGAAATGCCTGAAAAAATGTCTCTTGTGTTGAAGTGAAAGATGAAGTCCGCGAAAGTGCTTTGTGCCTCTGAAAATCTGGCAGTGCTTGGCATTCGTCAGCTTTTGCAGGCACATGGTCAGCACATGGCGCCATTTCTTGGAAGGAAAATACGAGCTTTTGGGCTTCGAATGCATACTGGGGCTACCTATACTGTGGGCACAACGAAGCGAGTCGAAGAGGAAAACAAATTGTTCTACAGTGCGTGACAAGAAGATTATGTGAAAGTAAACTACTGCATGGGCAAAAAAAATGCTACATTATATTTTGAAATGAAATGAAATTATGAAAACTATATTGAAATCTTTAATGATATTTTATTACATTTTCAATAATATAAGCTCATCAATAAGTGGTGGGGCTGAGCCCCACTAGCCCCAAAGGTAGAGCCGCCACTGCTAAAGTGTTAAAGCTAAACAATGAATATTCAATGTTGAAACTTATAGCTTCTAAATTTTTGGAAATATCATTTACTACCATGAAATTTTCAAACGTTTTAAACAATTGAATATTCATTGAAAGGGAAAAAATAGAAGGAAACATGTACATCTGATCGTTTTTGGGAAAAACGGGCTCATTTTTCAAAAATAATATCGAGGTTTGTATTTCATTATGAAGTTTGGAATGAAGAACTCTTCAAACAAATATTTCCGACGTTTTTATAAATCTGTTATTATTTAAATCGGAAAACGCAATATCTGAATGATATAAGGGTAAATATATTTCACTTGATTGATTAGTGTGCTTAATAATACTGAGTTATCGATCTGATAGTACCAAATTGTTTGATCGGATTTAAGTGTTCAGTCTAAAATTGCAACTGACCTGGAGAAAATTGACAGCACATCAATGTCAGCAACAACTCATTTCGCGATAGTTTGGCGAAGTTATCTACCAATCAATTATCTTGCATGCCTAAAGCAGAAGTGTGTACGAAAGGACGTCAAAATTTCCTATTAATATAGAAACGGTTTGTATATGGTGTCTGATATGGAGAGAAACAGCAGTTCCTGAACAACCGTAACCATAGATGTTGTTACGTAAAAGCGAATAATCCGGATTCCATGAATTTGGTAGTATAACCATTTCAGCTACACATTCATCGTTTTGCATCACTTCACGTTTAATGAATATTCTAGATATTCACAAATAGATAGAAATTATTTTTGGAGGCGAACAGAGTTTAGTAAGTTTTAAGCCGCAAATAATAGACTTTTGTTTTTGCTTTCAAGCAAAGTACATTTTACGCGAAATTTCGGAATGGATTTTCTGATTTTGTTTACAAAAACAATTAAAAGCAATTTCTAGATTGAAGCTGAATAGTTTTCTTTTTAGTTTTAGCTGCAAAATCAATGAAACTCACCGAAATGCTCCAAAAAATAATTTTTAAAAAAATTGTGTTTAGCGTCCCCTTAATCACTACGTTGCATTTCAAATAAATGAATAATTACAGTTATAAAGTATAAAAATCCACATAATGAGTTTGCAAAAACAAAACAGATAGATTTGTCAAACAAAGATTCGTTCAGATTTTTATATACTATTTACTAAATAATATCAATTTATATTTTGATCTGCATGTGATGGTCTTCACATTAAATTTAATTATCTTACTAAAGAAAAAATAGTAAATATGCTTAGTAACTACAGTTAGTTTCATTTCAATTTAATCTTACAGACTATTTTTTGTGAGTCAGCCGACGTTTTTTTTCGTTACTTAAGGTACTATTATACCAAAAACCTATAATTTTCAAGAATTTTTTTCAGAGCTCCTTGACTAGATATCACTACAAATCTTTTTACATAACATTATTTACATTGTCAAGTGTCTAAAAACTTTTTTTTTAAATTTTTTTATATTTTGTATCTTGTTCACAGATGGCGTCAAAGTCGAGTCCAAAAAAAGACTGCCTTCCTGTGCAATGATTATCTCATGATTGGGACATCTGAAACAAAAAAATGAAATAGGGTTTTGAAGATTTAATGCTTTCATAGGGCAATTCAACTCCGATGGTGAAAAATCGGCAAAAATAAAAAAAATGGCGGCTGTCTAAACAAAATGTTCAACTATCATTTTTTCACCACAACTTTCGTTCACTTAAAATCCATTTCTTTGTTTTTTTGGCCTTATTGAGGTGAATTGCCCTGTAGAAACGTTTAACAAATAACTATGCAAAATTTCACCGTTTGAAAAAGGTCGTTTCGGGAAAAACACGTTCAAAGTTTTTTTGCATTTAATCTTAGATAATTTTTGGAAAATCGGATTTTATCACTTACTGCTTTCGTACACGACTAAATAGACACTGAGGATGAAGGAGAAAGTTGACAATACACATACATTAAAAAAGAAACCAGTATTTTGGAGAAGGGATTCATATAACAGCTGTGGGCTCGTCAGCTGCGAAAGAGCCTGCAAAGAGGCGTAGACGTATATTTTAGGAGGTGACTTTTGAACGTGTATGTAAGCGAAAAATGTCAAAAACCCAAAATCGATTTTTTTGAAATTTTAGAAGTGTAATAGTACTTTCACTCATTACATGTATATGTTATTTAAAGCATTCAGTTGCTACGAAATTGGCTAAAAATGGAATTACTATGGTTTTTATTGAAATCAAAATATTCGATTGGCATATTCGAATGGGAACACAAATTTTGCAAATTATCAATTTCAGATCCTCGAAAAGCTAAATAAGAAGGCTGCAACTCCTAATTTTTACATATCATATCTTTATTGAGTTTTCCCAAGAAAAAATGTGTTACCTTTAGCAAAATCCCTTTTTCTTATTTTGGGATTCTTTAGGAACAAGATTTTGAATTTGGATTGCTCTTCAAAAACTCTCTCGCGAAAGATTTTACAAGTACTGCAACAGGCAAATGAAAAAAATAAGCTTACATCAGTTGCATGACAAAAATACGACAAATCTTTATCCAACTCATGATAAAGATTCTGTATAAGCTATTGAAGTTTGAATATGTCCAAAAAATAGTAACAAAAATGAAGAGTTGAGTTACGCGGAGCAGAACAAAGCACAGGAAATACTCGTATAATAGAAAGTATATCGAACTAACAAAAATAAGGGGAATGTGCACGAATACAATTAAAGCAATTTTTCAGACTCTCCTGCATCCAAATTTAATTCGAAAAGAAAGGTCACGAAAATTGGTAAAAAAAATTAATTTCAGTTAGAAAGTAGGTATCAAAAAATAAAAGCTAAACGTTTTTTTATTTACTTTTATTCGTCCGAATCGAGACTCTAATTCGATATCCGGTGAACTAGACACAGAATTTTTGTTTGGGTATCAAATAGAGCCAATTGATTCGAAAATACTGACAGTTTCTATTCATATTGAATATTTACCAAAACGATACCAAATAAAAATGAACAACAATTGTTAAATTTTTTCTCATTTTTTAAGTTGCTACAATACGAAAAATATTATTTCTAGAAAAATTTATTCTGTCTTAAGTAAAAAATAAATAAAAAAATGCCTAGGATAGCATCATGATTTCACTCAAATTCGCTCACTAGTTTCAAATTTAGGGACAGTATTTCCAAATTAATCTGCTGAAAAGCAGAACAAGATAAGAAACATGTTTGGTTGATGATATTAATTCTATTGCTTGTGGTTTGAATGCGAAGAAAATTTTATGGATTGACTTTTTAAAAATAGAAGTCCAAAAATTACACCAACTTTTTCACAAATTGCCCTCGAATTGATAAGCCAATAAATATTTGAATAGAGTATGATCGAGTAATGAAGTTGATGTGAAGATGAAAACAAATTGACATTTTCAAATGATGTCCCTCCAGTACACAACAACCATATTCAATGTAAAGTTATTGCTATTTCATTATGGAAACATTCTTTCAAAGCTAGCCATTAATAACTATGTTGAAAATGCTAGTACGAAACAAACAACCAATGAATGAATATTTGAACAATCAAATCAATCGTTTTAGACTGCTAGGATCCTTAATGAACTGTTTATGCAGAGAAAATTATATTGGCGCTCTTTTTCAGGAACATTAAACTCAATACCTTATTGGAAGAAAGCTAGCAATCAAAACTTTCACCAACAACGGTCGAATCTCAGTTCAAAACTATTAACAAGCCTATTCAGTTGTGTGTCATTTTCCTTTTCATTAAGCATTATAAAGTCGACAACAAGACCTTGCAAATGAATGGAGGTCCTTGCATGAACAGTACAGCAATTAGACAGAACTTGGCGTAAGCTATGAAAACAAAGCTGCCGGGATTCTTAACGTTCTTGTTGTAAGAAGTCGGACAAGAACTTTCCGATGAAGTTTGTGGCTACTTCGGAAGATTGAAAGAAATGTTGAGCAAAACTTTTACAGGGCCCATTGAACAATGTTTGATGTGCATTTCCCAAAATTAGGAAAACTTATTGCTGAATAAACAAACGAACTAACTGAACGTCTAATGAAGTATCCAACATTTCGTTGTGCAGGCAGTCAAGTTCAGTATAAGAAGTTGAATCTTAAATTGGTGAAGGAATTTCGTGTTGGCTCAGTGCTTGATGCAAAATAACGAACTTTGTCGTGCGGCATTACAGAGTTGCCAGCTTTTATTAGACCAAAAAGGATGATAACTATCATACCATCTAAAATATTGCAACATTTCACTGTAAGTGCGTCCATAAATCAAGTACTCTTGTTGTGCCTAATTGCTTACTCCAATGCCAAAATACCACAATATCTTCAGATGATTGAGAGCATTGGAAGACAATCAGATGTGTAAACAACAGCTAAACGTTTCACCACATAAAATTCGCCCTAATTAAATTTAGATCGCAGTAGATCCACAGGGATTTGTTGTCGGATAATTAATTGGCCACAGTTTGGTTGATTTCAACTTAATTCAATTCAGTCGGCAGAGTGATCCAGGGGCTAAGGGAAGTGTGGGATCCTTTATAAATGTATGCCCGACCTTATCCAGAACAGAAACTAATTTGAATACTTAGGAAAGATTGCGGGCAATGGAATATGTAGAGTGTATTTGAAAAATAGATATGGGTTGGTATGACGTTGCCTACAACATTTGCATTCATTGAATATGATGTGAACTTTAACATGCAAAAGTATGCATAGAGAAGTGGTTGCAAAAAGCAATAAGTCATGTTGCTACGAGCACTTTTCAATAATGTATTTCTGTAGCAAAATATGGCTTAGTTTCAGATAGAACTTCTTTTAATAAACGACTCAGTAAGTGTAAGATAGTGCAGATAACAGTCTTGTCTATATGATTTCAAAATTTTAATATACCAAATATATTTTGCACATTAGTTGCGTCTTTTTATATGTGTAAAATTTGCAGCAGTTTGAAACATGTCTGAGTGTGATACTTTCATATTTATTTACAGCATACAAATGTCCATTTTTTTGAAATAATAGAAAATTGAAATTTTGCATAAAGAAGAGTTGTGTTCCTTTTGATAAAAACTCAGTTAATTGAAGCGTCACAACTCTATTGATAAAATATTATGTTTATAGTGTTTCTACATTTACTGTGCAAAGTACCTGCAAAAACATTGTCAGGTCTAAAAAATTTACATTTCTAGTCAACAGAATTTCTCTACCACTAGCATCGTGAATATTAAGCGGCGTTCCTTTGAACTGCTAACAAATAAAATCAACAACAACAAATACGTATAATATGTAATCTTCCACTCTTTGAAAGAATCACATGAAATACATCAATCAAATTGTCACCACGACTAAACACCGTAACGTGAGTATCATTAAGCGAATTTTTGAAGAATTTTGGAACATATCATCAGTATTTTTCACATATTGATGCATACTTTCAAGTTTTAGGAAAATCTTTCGTGGAAATCAAAAGGTCATTCTTTGAAGAAACAAAATCAATCAAACAATTCTTTCAGTCGGGGCTTCCTACCAACATATTACATTTTGGTTGATTCATTAAACAGCACTGGTCCATATTTTAAAAAGTATAAGCCAAGATCCTTATAGCAGATCCACTCCAAAAAGCTTCTTTTCTTTCAAAAGTTCTCACTCAGAAACAAATTACTCTGTATCTGAATTCTTGGTGGCAAAACTATTTTTCCAAAAGCGAGCTTCATTGCAAATGGGACACAAAACTTTTATTGGATTTTGATAATAAATATCAATGATCCTCACATGTTTTTCAACTTCATATCCATTCATGATAGCTTGTCAAGATATGTTAAAGAAACATGCAACCCAACTTTGGCAGCTCATATTCCAGCATCGCATTCATGGCAATTAAAAATTTTGTCACTCTAATTGTGGATTTAATCTTTATTGAGAAGAAAGTATATTAAAATAATTGAAGCAAAATTAAGCTCGTTTATTTTCAAAAGCATACAATTTCATTTTGGACGTAAACTATTTGATATTTGGTTTACAAATTGTAAATGTATCACATTTTTGAAACGTATCTCAAATGGAATATCCTTCAATTTTTCGGCGTCATCAGAAAAAAACATTCGCTCTTGGCAACTTATGAAAAATCTCAACAAGCTTTATCTTGAATTATATAAATGGCGAAATAAATTTGGCGACACTGCGAAAACACTTCTGACAAATTACCCGCTAAGAAGTATTTCGGCAAACATTAAGCCGACACAATGGAGTGAAGAGAAAATACGTCGTAGAGACACAACCATTACGATTTTCCTATTTTCAAGTCCTTTGCAAAGAAGGAGTTATTTGACAATGATGTTTCATGTTGTTGCTGACATTACGAGTGAATTATATGCTACCCCCTTGGCCTGTGGAGGGCTTGTGAAGGGGTTAAACAAGGTCTGGAAAGTAACTTTTGCAGGAAACGATGTCCTTGAATATTATTGAGAGGATTTTTTTGGGAAAAATACGTGGTGAGCTGTCGAGATTCTTAATTTGGTGGAAATTTACAGAGTATTAATGAGCTCCTGTTTTTAAAAGAAGAACAAATTAAGACTGCTCGAAGGGAATTTAAAACTGATTAGGAGTTTCTTTAATTTGGAAACCGTCTAGACTTACAAGTGGAGTTCTTTGCGTTTCCGTTTATTTATTCTAAACCAACTAGAAAGATTTATCTGTCATCTAGCCATTTTATTCTTAGCTTGGCTTTTGCTTGAAACGAGTGTTAATTAACGCAACTCCAAGCTTCAATGTTCATTGCTTCATCTGACTTCAACTCATGCTTCATTTTGCATACTGCATTATATTCAGTCCAACATTCTAGACTATTGAAAATTGCTTTTACAACTGAGATAAATCGATCAAGCATCTTGAATTGTAAATAGGCAATCATTGTCCGTATTGTGTCATGCCAATATGTCGTTACTCACACGACCACAGCTATGGTTGCTAAGTTCAAATGTCCTGTCGGCAATAGCACGGAAGTTTTAGGTCAGTTGTAAGCCGAAACGTGACCGGAATAGTATTGGCGTCAACGGAACTGCAGTGCAATTTGATGTCTAATGTTCCTTTTTACGTTACATTTGCATCTGTGCAAAGGAGCTAGCAGAAAAAATCATACTCATTTGTTTTGAAATGCAAACAAATTGTACATGACTTGGAAGTTTTACATTTTATTATCTGTGGAAGAAATAGTCTTCATTTGCTTTGAATATTAGAATTGAATTGAATATCGTTTGTAGAATGATTGCTTTTTTAAACATGTTTTTAAAAAACTTTTGACTAAAAAAATCGTTATGTCAATGATTTGACGCAGTGTCGAAGTTATTGCGATTTAACTTGATCGCGTTCTTACCTTCTTCAAACAACTTTTCGCGTCACGGTCAGCACAATAGCTCCGAAAGCTTTCGATTTATTCATTAACTTTTTTTCAGTTTTCAATCTTTTTAATTTTTTAAAATTTTGTTTGTATCAATTTTGAAAACAAGCCGCGAAGTGCGACCCTTGAGGTCCACACGGTCAACTTCCCAGTAATATCTAGAAAAACATTAAAAATATTAAACACAGAAATAATTTTGAAAGTAATACTACTTTAAATAATAATAATAATGAGAGGTATTCATAGCAGTAACAGGAATGAGTAAATATTAATCTTATCATCTACGGGAGCATCCATTGATTACGCAAGGCTTTTCGTGGATGGGTGATGATGATTGATTACCACAAATGCAAATTTAATTGAAATTTTGATGGTTTTCAAAATTTAAGCCGCTTATTTTAATTAAAAGACTGCAAAAACTATTAAAAATCTGCTCAAATTATCCAAACATTTTAAAACTTTGATTGACTTTACAACAAAGTCTTTAGAATAAAAGATATAAAGTAATATCCCTCTTTACATGGTAACTTTGAATGTTTTTTTATTTTTTATTTAATTTTTTGATAATTATGAAAAAAATTGTTGCTGGTCACGTTTGAAAACCTGATAAAATGTATAAATTTTATAAACATTTATTACTGTGTTGTGCAAATCAGGTTAAAAAAATATTTTTTTATGAAAAAAACCTAAATTCTTTGCATTTTCTTCTATTAAATTAAAAAAAGCGGCTGGAGTGAATTTTTATAATGTTAAAGAAATCACAAATATTTTAATCTATGTCGATTGACACCCTAATGATGCAAATACTATATCTAATTTGTGAGATATAGCGAATGATAGAAATGACCCTGAAGATCATGATGATTGTTAATGATTTTTTTATTTTTTATTTAATTTTTTTTGTAATCATGAGAAAAAATTTTGATGGTGTTTTTACAAACACCGTTTGGAGTATATGTATTTTATAAAAATTGATGGCTGTGTTACAAAAATCAGGTTAAAAATTAATTGTTAATGAAAAAAATCTATTTTTTGGGCTTTTTTTCCAAAAACGGCTCGCACGATTTTCTTCAAAATTTGACAGATTTATACAAATGTTAATACGTGTCGATTGACATTTTAACAATGCAAATGGTTCACGTGATATAACGCATGACAGAAACGACCTTCAAAGGGGCAAAACAACAAACCCCCGACCGAAGTGTCCCAAAAACTAATCAGCTCTTAAGATTGCAAGGACGCTTCGATTGACAGCTTAACGAAGTCGATACGACTTTGTTTACGTGAGCTATGCTCGTAGAAAAAATTGTCCACGAACGTACGTACGTACACACACACACACATCTCCTTTTCTACGTGCATACAACAGTATAAATTAACGTTGAATGTAGCACGTATTTTAGGGTTGAGTATATTGTTGTAATGCATATTTTATATTTTTATATGTTAACATGTGATTGCCTTGTTTTGGCAAAATAAATAAATAAATAAAAACATTTTATATATACTCCATTGACCTCGAAACGTAAAGAAATGTTGAAAATTTCAATTTCGGTTTTCGAACTTCCCATATACTGGGAAGTTAAAAACAGTGTTAAATTTAACATGAAAGTCGCAACTATATTAAAACCTATATTTTTGTTGAACAAACAAAACTGTAGCTGTTACCTTATAGTACAAGAATCTTTTCCGATTTTCGATGCTGACGACTGGAGGTTGTCAACCTTAGAAAACATCCCAAATTCGGCAACTGTTTTAGGATGAAAAGCATTATTTGTAGATATTTCTCAGTTCCTCAAGAACCAACAAACAATTTGTGAAGAAAATTGTTATATATTCCCGTGAAAATACATATGGAAAAATTATTTCACATAGCCTCCAGTTTTGAGACGCGAAGGCGCGAATATATCTAAGACACAAAATGGTTCGTGCGCTTTCAGGTGTAAAACTATATAGTTGATATAGGTTTTGTTATTTTTATGTTGTTTCCAACGAATTTTTAACAATTCTTATGCATAAAATTTGTTTAAACAACTTGAATTTGAAATATTTTTCGTTAGTTTTTCTAGAAGCTAAAGAAATGGGAAGTGTCTGCCATCCCGGAAACTTGAACTTAAACTCATAGTGAAACCAAAATTTTTCGAGATATTTTGCACTAGAGATTTACCATTGGGCTTGAAAATGCGTTTTTCACGTGACTCTTTTCCTGAAGGAATAAATGTGTATTCTCGCTTATGAGCCGTGATTAACAGTTTGAAAAAAAATTCTAAATTGGTTCCAAACGTGTTTCGCGGTAAAAGTAAAAACAAAGAAGTTGTGCCGCTGGAAGAGTTTCCCCCGTTTTTTGGAGTTCGTTTTATCTTTAGAGTCTTTTATAATTGACAATACATCGATATTATGTATACATAAGTAGTAAGAAAAATGAAATTCTACACAAGTTTTCCATATACAACTATTTTGTAAGAGCTATAACTTCTGAGGTATGAATGTGTCCCACATTTTCTAATTTTGGAGAAGGAGCCGAGAAAAAACTTGAACTAGAGCTCTCAAGCCCTAAATGCATGGTTGGCGTCATCTTGAGGACGATTTGACTGAACTATAAAGTGAAAGGCGGGGATAGACATTTCGTTACAATCTAATATCATCACCCTTATGCCAGAGACGCGAAAGTGTAAATCAGCAGTTTTCAGTTATTGCTTGATAAATGTTCAAACTGTCTCAGACAATAAAATATTATTTGCTTTCGTATTGTAGGCTTTAGACTTTTTCGTCATACCATTTCAGATGAATCACATTCGTACTTCTGGGATATCTTTGTACCATTTTGTATTAAAAAACCCTATTAGCGCGAAAGTGGAAATTTGCGTCTCTGGCATAAGGGTGACGATATATAGGCAGCCTTTCCTTACTTTGCAAGTTAATTATTTTGAACTGCAAAATGGATTAATCTTTACATTGACAGATATCGCAGATAAGACAAAGCCGCTGAGAAATAAAATATTTTTGGACAGCCTGGTGGGGTCTATTGTGAATATATTCTGTTTACCTCTCGTCCTCCGCAAAGCAACGTGGTTTTTCTATTCTAATATAAAGGACGTCTTATTTTCGAAGACCATTTTTCGATAGTGTGTTTATATGAAGATCAAATTTTGTTTCTCATTTGGTTGATCTTGATGAATTTTGTTAGGCGCATATTTAACGCAAAACGAGGCCGATGACTATTCTGATGCCGCAAAATCTCTTTGGTACAAACAATTTTAACCATGATTGTGAAGCAACATAATTTTTTCAAGATAGTTATCATAATTATAAAATCTCATCTAGTATCGTTTTCATAGCTTGAAATTTGAGTATACATCCATATTAACCCGGCATGCCGAGAGTGACTGAGTATCTTTTAAGATTTCCACCTCCCAACGTTGGAAAAAAGAAGACATGAAATTAACCGTTTCAGTATATCTTATTTCCAACATAAACTCCAAGTATTATATTATTTGAAGTAACTAATCATCGAAAATCATTTTCATGTGCATGGTTCTTGTTTGGTTAGATTTTTTAACTGAATTTTTTTTAAAGTGTTACGATGATTTTGCTTTTTAAATAGCATCTCATGTTCGCAAATAGAAAATTCAACTTTGATTTGACTATAACTTAGACTCCTACGCTAATACGTTTGGTTCAAAATCAAAATGGAGTTCCATGAATGTTAAAATTGCCTAGAAACTAGATTGGCGAATCGTGTTCTATATGAAACCTTATAGATAAGATAATTTAGCATCTCCAGCTCCACTTTTCTCACATCTACACTTAGAAACTATTTTCTCTTAACGGTAACCGATGGTACATCTCTATCGTCGCGTTTTGTGAAGACGTCGCGTACCCCACGAATTGGATGAGGTAATTGCTTCCATGTTTATAACGAAATTGCATAGTGATGAGTACTTCCATTTGCCGTACTTAGTTTTATTTTTATTGCCAAACAACTACACTTACAGATGCAATAACTGCAAATTGTTAGAGCCATCTGAAACCCACTTTGCTTGATTGAGTCCATGCTGACCAAGCCAAGTAACCAGGGCCAACATACTAAGCAAAATGATGTTGAGCTGGTGAACGTTTTCAAGGAGTAAATAATTTGTGGTTTGTGAAACCCTCGAAAAGACCCTATAAAGTCGATAAGAGAAGGATCTCGCGAATAAGAAGACAATTTCTCCGGACGTGTATGCACAGTATGTGATATTGTTTATTGCGAAAGAATAAAGTTGGGGATTTTATGAGGCTGTAACATTTCCTAGACAAGTTTTCCTAGATACTCTTTATTATACAGTTTTATGGTCCACGAGCCTTCTTACAGCCATCAGGAGCTGGCGTTGTAGACTGTCACTTTAACAATTGTACATATGTCCGAATTGAAAGCAGGGAAAATAAAGGGCACTCACATAAAATAACGTCCACAAATTTAACTTTACGATGCAATGATTTTTTCCATCTCATTAAAAGCAAAATATATACGGTAACCGTTTGGTTTGTCATTCTCAAGAAAACCTATACAAAGCTTTATTTAGCCTACCAGCATAGTTATTGCTGTCGAAAGGAGTGTACGAAAACACATCCCTCTCACCAAAAGCGACAAAGACAAATGATGTAGCATAAGTCCGACATTTTAAATCGATATCGTTTCATCATTTCGTTAGAGCAATAGAGGACTTAGCTGTTTGGAAAGTGTTTCAAAGCGAAACTCTTGATTAATTTTCAAAAAGCACTCATTTCCAAAAGATATTCTTAGAAAAGCGTTTAGAGCCTCTTGCATCCTTCTTCTTATCGAACATTCTGAACTTCGTTTACAGCCGACGCCTGGCAGCAAATTTCAGTTCGACAATAAATTACCCGGGCCGTAACTAAAACAACCAAACATTAACAAGGGATCCTTACCGCATTGGCCGCTGTATCCTAGCTCAAGCAGTCCCACCATAAATTATTACTTCACCTTTAAGTATTTCCACAAGGTATCAACACGAATTTCACTTTGAAGGAAGTCTCGCGCCAAGTCGTATCTGATTCAATTTCAACATGGAACCTGCGTTGGATACAAAGGATACGAGTCTTCAATGCTACTTTTAACCCACTCTCCTCACTTGAGTTGAATGTCTTTGCAGGACGAGCGCTTTATTTTGTTAAATATAGTACGTGGTTTATTTCAAGGCGCTATTTTGCGCGGTGAGCATTTTTATCGCAATACGAAGAATATTGTGGGTTGTTGAAACTCGCAAATTAATATCTTTTCATTAGGCAATTGCTTAAATTTGTATTTTTTGAAAGATTGGCCAAACAATTGTTTTTAGCTCAAATCTGTAATCTGTAAAATCGTATTTTTCTATAACCAAAACTTTTGATTTTGATTGAAGGTAATGTTGTCACATCCATTTGATAATCGTGAAGTAGCAATGCTTTTGAAAAATCT
This sequence comes from Oxycera nigricornis, assembly GCA_963942545.1. NCBI lineage: Eukaryota > Metazoa > Arthropoda > Insecta > Diptera > Stratiomyidae > Oxycera > Oxycera nigricornis. The sequence continues at coordinate 18,523,389 of OZ012659.1, forward strand.
TCAAAAAACTACAGCAATTGTCTAAGATGTAAAAGAATAAACGAGTATTGAAAGATTCTCGGAAATTTTGTTTTAGTGAAACATTTCATAGGAATTGTGAAGAGAAAAAGAGTTGTAATTTCTTCACTTGATCTAAAGTGTTTCTGAATTGACTAGTTAATAGGTTTTCAATAAACTAATAAATTGAATGAGGAAGTACCTTTTTTAAAATTGCAGGGATATTTTTTAATTGAAACTGTTTGTTCGAAATTGACAGGCAGTACTAATAAAAAAATTCAACACAAAACACTGCGAATAGGTTGGAAAATTTTCCAATAATAAAATCAAACTTGTGAATATATCGTGAAAATGTCATTTCATTTCGAGTCTGGGTTTAAGTTTATTTAGCACCATGTCATTTGTAAGGCACACTCCAACCTCCAACTTATTGGTATAGATTATTTAATATTTTTACCACATGTGTAGATAGTGGACCTCTGTATATGATCCATCACCCATTCCTCGGTTCTCCCGGGATTCTAAATCCTTAATCCCCCGGGAGTCTAGATCCCCCGAGATTCTAAATCCTCCGGGATTCTAAATCCTAAATCTTAGTTCCCTCGGGATTCTTAATCCCGCAAATCTCAAATCCCCCGGGATTCTAAATACACCGGGAATCTAAATACCCCGGGAATCTTAATCCTAAATCCCCCGGGATTCTATATCCTAGATCCCCCGGGATTCTAAATCCTGCAGATCCTAAATTCCAAGGGATTCTTAATCCCCCGGGATTCTAAACCCCCCGGGATTATAGATCCCCAGATCCTAAATCCCCCGGGATTCTAAATTCTAAATCCCTCGGGATTCTAAATCCTAGATCCCCCGGGATTCTAAAACCCCCAGATCCTAAATCCCCCGGGATTCTAAATCTACCAGCACCCAGATCCTAAATCCTCCGGCGATCTGGGAAATTTAGAATCCCGGGGGATCTAGAACCTTGGAGATTTAGAATCCCGGGAGATTAAGAATCCCGAGCGATTTAGAATCTCGGGGGATTTGGAATCCCGGGGGATTTAGAATCCCGGGGGATTTAGAATCCCGGGGGATTTAGAATCCCGGGCAATTAAGAGTCCCGGGGGATTTAGAATCCCGGGAGATTTATAATCCCGGGGGATTTAGAATCCCGGGGGATTTAGAATAGCGGGGGATTTAGAATCCCGGGGGATTAAGAATCGCGAGGGATTTAGAATCTCGGGGAATTTAAAATCCCGAGGGATCTTGGATCTGGGAGATTTAGAATCCCGGGGGATTTAGAATCCCGGGGGACTAAGAATCCCGGGGGATTAAGAATCCCGGGGGATCTAGGATCTGGGAGATTTAGAACTCCCGGGATCCTAAATCCCCGGGATTCTAAATCCCCCGGGATTCTAAATCCCCCGGGATCCTAAATCCCCCGGGATTCTAAATCCCCCGGGATTCTAAATCCCCCGGGATTCTTAATCCCCCGGGATTCTTACAAATTACAAATGATAATTGATTTATTGAATTTGAATAGTAGTCACAGTTTAGCACCTTTGAACATTAGTGCAACTAGCTTGAAGCAAAATTGGTACGAAAAGTTCTACTATTTTTTAGCAAGGAATAGAAGAAAATGTTCTTCATGAAGATATTTGGTACTTTGTTCCAGCTGTATGCTTACTACTTCTTATAGATTAAATTTATTCTTTTTTAAAGCAGCGAATTTGCCAGTCAAAATCGCCACCAATGCGAAATTGCTTTTAATGTATGTATATTCTATTGATATCAACGAGAAAATGGAAAGATTTTCTTACGATCTGGCAAATAAGTTTCAACTCGGTTCAAAAATGATAGACTTCTTTCAGGGTAAACAGATGCGACTGGAAAGGTTAAAATCAACATTGCAAAAATATACAAATAGCTACGTGGATATTTGTCACTCAAAATGAGCAATGTAGCTTTATTTGTATTATCAGTCCATTTCCGTTCCCTGCATCTCAATTACTTTATCTATTTTCCTTATCCTACTAAACTAAATTTCTATTCGTTTGAATTGTCCCAAAACAACAAATAAATGTTACCACATCCATAAAGATAGTAAACATTTTATTCGCAAAATATAGACTCAACCTTCCAACTATCAGTCTTAAAAGCCAGACCAAGATACTTCACGCAAGTGAAAATATAATTCCAAAAGGATACTTCTTGAAAGTCTAACAATTATAAGGACAATAAAATATACTTCAGAGTTCTTACTTTACGGCTTGGATCCTTGGCCTTGTTGCGATAAACTTTCTAATTAAGTTCAACCCTTAAAAAGTGGAAAGATCTGACTGAAAGGTCCAAGGTTATGAGTGTACTTTGATGTCGTCTCTGGCTATAAAAACAAGCTTCAAGTCCGAAATCTTCAACCTTGAGCGTTTCTTTCAAATTTGCCGCCACAAAAACAACTGAGACAACGGGAAAGGACAAAGACAAAAAAATTCTTTCCTCCTTGCAGCGAATGCAAAGCAAAAATGGCATTGAGGCGACTTTCATTTGTGGAGTGGAACTCAAGGGATTGCAGATAGACTAGAAGAGTTTTCAAGGTAAAAAAAATGCGAAACAGGACATTTCAGGAATTAAATACTGCATTGAAGAAAAGAGTTAGCATTCGTTGGGTAAAGTAATCGTGAGGTGTTTGAAAATTCAAATGAAATAATTCTCAAACAACAACTCTAATTAGAAGGAAGGATTAGCTGTAAAAGCACTTTGAAGTGATATCCTACTTGGAACTATTGGGCACGTTCCTTCTCCTTCAATTCAAAAACTCACATGATGCTAGATCTTTAGTCACCAATAATCTGAGTATCTATCACAAAATGAATTCCTTTTTTGGATCCTGACTGAAACCATACTGTGTTATTGTCATGCACGACTAAATTTCACTCCAAACACAATTATTTGCTGCGTGGGATAACAAAAACACACATGCATAGATCCGATCGGCATGAAATCCTTTGTGGTAATCTAAAAGCGCCGCTTAAGATAGAGTGACGCCTGGAAACATATCAACCTGGCATGAGCGTATCTACGATTTTTTCGAAGTACGTGTCCGTGACAAAAATTGGTATTTAGAAACGTGTTCCATTCTAACCGCTTGAAATGTAGAATGATAAAATATTCAAGGCAAGATTTATGGACTAGGACATGTCGACCTGACATAGACATTTTGGGCATATCTTTTGGTTTGGGGGCGCAATATGTTTTTCAATGCAAGACGGGCGAGCGCTAACATTTAACAAGACCAAGCATACAAAGGACATCTGCAACGTAATAAATTCTAGTCTACTCTGAAATACATTTGTTCGTGTTGCTCGCTAGCCGTTTAGCGAGCTGATAAGCTAGCATAGGTATCTATCTACATGTTTGTTATAGGCTGCAAACATATGTAACAACCCTTCGTACGAGTTTCGAGTGACTTACTTTTGCAACATTATCAACATTATCAAGAGATGAATCCGGTAAGAAGCGAATCAAGCTGTATGGCACTCAAGTTGTTACCACACTCATATCTTGTTCGCCTCGAATTTTAATGTTTTTCAGCTATGAATGAAAATTAGGTCTTGAAAAGGAAAACACATGTGTAAAGTCGGGGTTTACGAGTGTGAGAATGTGAAAACTTTTCTGAACTCAGAAGATAAACCGCGTCAATTTAAGGGAATATTTATCTCATCTTTCTATGTTGTGTTTACTGATGCAAACGTTGTTCAATCAACTCAAGAGCATGCCTGTTTTTTTGCAAAACTATTGCATCAAATAGCATAAAATTTGCTTATATTTGGTAAATACTAAGTTAATAGCAGCATTTCTCCCGAACCGATACTCTAAACAATTCAGAATTAATTTTGCAATAAGTTCTAGATTCTGTCCGTGGCTGTAAAGTCTACAACGAAAAATTTCTTTAACATGTCTTGTAAGTTGAATAGTTGACAAAACCGTAATTATAATTCCTAATTTTGATTTCGTTTAGATGAATTTCTATCTTACTTATTGCGACAAGTAAAACTAAGAAATCTGTAATTTTTTTCCACCTACCTGCATATTGATGGAAGAAAGGTTGAAGTCAAGAGGGTCATTGGATTTCAGACGCCATATACTCGTATATGTGTACATAGTTGAAATATTGTTATAAACAAAACATTTTTAAGACAATTCCACTCAGAAAGTTAGTACTACAAATTTCTTGACGAGTCAAAATCTAAGTAGCTAGTCCTTGTTTTAACCGTAATTATTTCATCATTAGAACGTGTCAGTGTCAAACTTCTTATTGCAGATATTGCTCGGTTTAGTTGTTTACGCAGTGCATATTACGTTAACAACAAAAATATTTCTAGAGAGCTGATGGCATCATCTGGAACGATGCGCTTGGCTAACAATGCTTCAAATTATCTGACTTCTTAATATCAAGAATTCGTAAATGAATAGTGGAATTACAATTGAGTGACGATTATTCTGTTAGTGGAGAATTCATATTTAGAAATATGTTTTAAAATAGTAAATTATTAACCAAGAAAGTTCGCAAAACTTGCTGGGAGACTATTATTTATTAATTAAGGGGTCTATGCTCTTTATAATTTTCAAAAAAAAAAATTATAAAGATCGGAGCAGTCTAACTGTATGTTTGGGCAACTTTCACTTTGTCACCCAAGTGCGATTTTTCATTAAAAAAACATTAACCGCGTTTTCTTGAAACAACAATCGATTCTCCCCAAATTTACCAAATATTTTCTATTACTACAGCTATAGCGCGAATAGAGGGTTTTCCAAAATTTTCATTTAAAATATTTTTTTGGGCCAAAAACGGTGAAAAAAGCATGTTTTTTCGAAATTTTTCGAAAAATGTCCGCCATTTTGTTAATTTTGCACAAATCGAAAATCACCGTATTCGGGCTATAGCTATTAACACACTGACGCTAAAACTGTTTGATTTTTTTGTTTCAGACCGACCATCTCGAAAATTTCATCAATAGCGCACACTCCTCTCTTTTTTCGATATTTTTTCAACCAGCATTTTTATTAATAAAAACTCACATATATGAATAAACAAGTTTTAATTGGGTGTAACCCCTTTTTATCAACATTTGTAATTTAAACCTATCTAAAAAAGTATTAAAAATGACCCGTTTTTACACCGCTAAAAGAGGGTAGACCCATTAAATACAATTTGTCTCATTTTACCAGCGTAGATCTCTATAATCACAATTTCAGATATGTTTATTCTTCGTTCTTCCTTCTTCTAAAAAGTTTGCTACCGCTTTTTAAATCTCTTCACGCATATACCAGAACTAATTCTCACTATACTTCTCTTCTGCAGGATGTCGTGATAACATTTTCTTAATCTTTTGGGTAGGCCAATTTTTACAAATCCCAATAGCGCAAGTGCGAATTATTTGATGATTGATGTTCTAGGAAGACTTCGACTAGGTTCTTTCTTAATTTGCGCCTGAGAAACGATTTACTTCAGTTTATTGAGTCACACAGTGTTAATTGTTTTAAGAAGGACATCTTGCACGACTATTTTTGCACTTTTAACAAAATTTTCCATGGCTGATTACAATTTAATTTGTGTTTATCCTCTAATAATAGTGATACCTCGAACACACGGAATATGTGTCAATCCGCGTAACAAAGGTTACAAAGGCATACAAAAGTTTTTTCTTCTAACGCAGAATCTGTTCCTAACATATTGGTAATTTTTATTTCTTGGGTTTTGGTGGCAGCTCATTATTCGCTGCAATCTAAGTTTTCTAATAGATGTATGCAATCCATTTTTTAATTAAACTCAGGTTTTGCGTCAAGTTTTCGCCCGTCATGTGAGCTAAGGACGTGTAAGATAGCAGGCGCAAAAATTCGGAAATGAAGAGGTCCATAACAAAATTCAATAATTTTTTTGGCACTAATTTACACATGTGTGAGGCAAATCGTTTGTAGGAACTGGAAGTTTCTGAATAGAATTGCCTCGAGTGGAATAATCTTTAATCTTCAATAGATTTCTACATCGCGTAGCTCCGTGATAGAGTAAATCAAAAATAAAATCAATTTTTTGATCTAAGCACCGTTGAGTAAGAAATCACATTAAAAAAGTCATATCTTGATATCTTGAACATGAAGAAAGAAACATTGATATTAGTCTCATCAACTTCATACGATTTTAGAACGAATTATGACAAGCATTTCATTTCTCAACCTCAATATGTTTTGAATATAAACATGCCCTATCAAAAATTGATTAACTACATAAAAAAATGCACTTTATATAGGTAAGCTATTCCCTTCCAAACCATTTTCAAAAAGAAACGGAAAAAACGAGGTTGAATGAAATCTATTTGAAGTAAAAAAAAATTCTAAATAAACTCTTGCAAAATTTATGTATTGAGATAAATAAATAATGGTAGAATGTTGAAATATTCATGGATCAAAGCAAGGGATATGCAAGGATAATATTTATATTCTGGCGGTAAATACAAAATAAAACTTTTCTGAAATGTGAAACTTTTCGCTTTTAATCAATAAAACTGTTCAAACATATTTACGGCTCTTCATACAAATAACATCGTTTTAAGTCAGTTTTATCTGTTTGCCTAATTATCCAATATTCACCCTCTCACACTTTCACTTTACATGGACTATCAAAAACATAAATCGCTGACTTGGACATGGAGTGCTAGACTCCATGCGATACTAAAATCAAATTGAAGGGAGGACAGATGAAATTTTCGAGGAGATTTAACGACTCCATAAAGTTTGGCGGTTGTGCTTCTCATTAACCAATTTATGGCTTATAATATCCCCAATAATGATATTAGAAAGCTGTTAACGAACCAGATCAGTGAAAATAACACCATGCATTAATGATTCGCTACTATAAATATCGTCGAAGAGACTGGAATTCAAATTAAAGGGTGCGAGCAATAACTTTGTATCCGATTTAGAGTTTTCTTTGATAAATTCAAGTAAAATAATTTAATTAGATACATAGAAAAATAGCCGAAAGTTAAAGTGTGAATTTCTTTAAAAATAAAATGGAGTGTAAGAAATAATGCTCCTAAAATTGCGGTTTCAATTAACAATGAATTATTTAAAAAGCGTTATTTTATGATAAATTTAATTAAATTTTTCATATATTTCAAGCTTTGAACCTGCAATATATTTAAAAAATATCCTTAATTTTCCTCAGATTTCACGTTTTGTTTTGTTCTTCTTCCTAGCTAAGAATTAACTTAAACTTCTCAAGATTAATCTATTGATACGCAAAGTTCCTTGTCAAAAGATCCAAATCGAGATTTGTTAAATGCATTTCATAATCCGTTGACCATAACTCATGGGTGATTTAAAAAATTGATTGAAAAATGGAAGCCAAAAACAAATAGAAGCACCTTAAGTTTAGAAAAAAGCAACACAGTTCCAATTACGCATATTATGACTTCAAATAAACTACTGCTGATTCTCCTCTAAACTTTTCCTGAAAAGTTACACCCCCGGATAACATTAACATGTATGCATATTTCCATGATGCATTAACAGTCTAAAAGAATTCGGAAAAACTCGGTAAATTATAACCGCAGTGCAGATGTGTAAGTGAATATTTAGTCTGGGTTTTTCAAAAGTATGTGTCATTGATGAAAAATATATTTCAGGGCGAGAGACATTGCAAAGACTAGGATGATAATAATAGTTTCAAAAGCACCGGCAGACCAACAAAATATTCAGAGGAAGCGATGTTCATCAAAAAATTTAACTCCCGAACACAGGAAAATTCTATGCAGTTCCAGATATCGCCATTATTTTATATGTATATTTAGAAGCTTCAAGGTACAACACTGGAACATTCAGTGCTGTGAATAATTATAAAGTCAACTAAATTTTTGAGTCTCTCATAAAAACAGGAAATTATTTCAAAGAACTGTTGATTTTATTGGACAGTATGCCTTTAAGAAAATGTAGTAGGAATGAAAGGTTGATTATGTTCCTTTCAAAAATAATAAAAAAACATAAAAACTCTCTCTTCTGTGAAAAAGTATAAACTCAGTGTTAAGTTTTTAATTTAATACTTAGTCTATTTGCCCTTATTTTTGATGACATCTAACAGTCGACTCGAAACGCTATTAACACAACTATTTGATACGCTATCTAATATAACGTTATAAGCTACTATTATTCTTTCCTTTAGTTCTGCTACATTTTTAATGGATGACTTCTCCTGATCGTAAACTTTCCTCGCTAACGTGCCCTACAAAGTTTCTATCGGGTTTAGGTCAACACTTAACGCTGGACATGGTAATAATTGCATAAATCAATAAAGTTTCGACGAGTTGTAGTAAACCGTGTTTCTATAATAAATATCAGACACTACTACTTATACACGATTTCCAATTTTTTATTTCAAATATATATTTCGGACATAAGTTGTGTCCTTCTTCAGTGTTACACTGTGTCTGAACGCCACTTTCGTCTTCAGACACAGTGTAACACTGAAGAAGGACACAACTTATGTCCGAAATATATATTTGAAATAAAAAATTGGAAATCGTGTATAAGGAGTAGTGTCTGTTATTTATTAATAATTGCATTCCATAATCCTGAAATCATTTTTTTGTGGAGGCAGCCGTATGGATGGGTGCATTATCCTGCTGAAAAATAATGTTTTTGTATTCCGCTAGCATCAAAAAAGGCAGTAGATGATCCTCTAGTATTTTTTGATATCCGACAGCATTAAGTCTACCATTAACGAAGGCTATCTTGCTTCTAGCATGTTTTTTGAAAGCTGCCCAAACCATCACAGAACCATCTCCCTGTAGTCTTCTTGGCATAATTTTTCTATCCTTTCGTAAATCGTGCAAGTAAAAGTTAAATCCATTTGGTCCATCGAGATTAAATTTCTTCTTGTCGCTAAAGATCACATGGTCCCAAATGTTTCCTTTTTGGATGAAATTTTCGGCGAATTTTAGTCTAGCTTTGACGTAACGTTTCGTCAGTTTGGGTTTTGGCAAACATTTGTGGTATTTGAAGTTTTTGGACGATGCAGTCCATTTTCTAACTAAGCTTGGATCACATTGTAAGTTTAACTGACTAACAATTTTCGATGATGGAGCTCCTGTGTTCGATAGTTCTCTTAAAACTGCGCGTTTCACACTAGGCGAATATTTTGGAGGACGTCCAGATGATTTCTTTTTCCCATAATGTTAGATTCCAAGCTTCAACAAATAAACTACACTCTGCGATCTTTTAATTCCACTCGCGATTTCTCTCTGAGTTTTTCCACCATTCCCTAAATCAATAATTCTATGTTTTTCAACGAAATTTCAAAACTCTCAAAAAATGCACTTGCACATCTTCACATTGTTAAAATGCTACATAAAAACTCAAATCCACGTTAGAAACACTCTTTGCAAACTTAGAACAGCAACTGAGTTTATTATTATTTACAGCTGAAAAAGTAAACTTTTGGGATTTTTACTCTGTACTTAGCGTGATTAAAAGAAAGGAAAAGGTAGATGATTCGAAGGATTTTCCGGGAATCCCTAAATAACTTGTTCAGGCCAAAAAATCATTTCCTGGAAATACTTTTGAAAAAAATCGAAAAATATGTTTGAGTCTATAATTATTCACAGCACTGTATGTAGATCTAACTACCATCAATCCAGTCAATAACTCTGTTTGAACTTGCCATACCACTATATTAAAAGTTCGGATATAACAGGAATTGAATGTTTATAATAACAAATGGTTCAACTTTACTTTATTACTCCAGAAAAAAAATGAAAAAAATTATCTCTAAATTAACAAAAATGCGAAAAAAGGTTTCATCTGGTTTCCAAATTAACAAGAACATCGAAAAATGATCTTTTGAAAACATTTACTCTAACAAGCGACTCTTGGTCTTCATTGATAACTTTCCAGTATTATTTACATTAAACATAAAAATATTAAACATACATGTTAATAATAATAATGAAAGTAATAAAAATGGTAATTTAAATGAACTAATATTAATCATATCATCTTAAGCCGGATCTCCTGCGCGTGTTTTGCTCTACACAATACACAAAACATCTACACAAAACATTGTTCTATTCATGTTTCGCTACACATTTTTGATGGTATCAACAGTGTTTTTGCTTTCCATGTCTGATGGAAAACATCTACACATTTGTCCCCCCGCGGGTTAAGTGGTGGACAGTATAATCATTTTTCAACAACTCCCGTTGGCCACGCATGTGTTTTGTGTTGAGCTGCAGACAAAAATGGACTCAAGTAATAATTTGTAATTGATAGCTTTCATTAGAGAAAGGCCCGCGATCTGGGAATCTCAATCATCGGCCTATAAAATAAAATACAAGGAATGACGTCGTGGAAGAAATTGCACGGCTGATGGGTGTTACAGCCAAAGAAATAACCAAAAAATGGACTGTTTTAAGAAATCAGTTCAGTTTCCTATACCGAATCGATCCTCTATCTTTAGCTTCATATAAATGTTCGAGACAGTAAGTACGGCCTTACACGCACTTTAGGCTTTTTTCTCTTAGGAATCAAGCCGACTACAGCTAACACTGATAGTACGTCTTCTTCGTCCGAACACTTTTCAACAATGATTTGTTTTAGAAAACAATATGTGAGCAGGAGACACTTTGTGTACATACACAAAAAAAATTGTGTAGACATTTTTGTGTAGTGTGTAGAACACAACACGCGCAGGAGACCCGGCTTTAGAGAGCTTCCATTGATACCGTAATACTCTTGGTGAGTGGGGGTTCGCATTAAATGTTTAGGCGGAGCATCCAGGGATACAGGTTAAAAATCCTATCAGCCAGGAACAGGCACAATACTGACATAGCATAGACACGGTAAAATTAATTTGCATAAAATTTAATGGAAAATCCAGTGTAGAGAACTTGTTAGTTTCGGCATTCCATCAACCAGGATTTGAATAAACGAAAAAATCCTCAGAAAGTCACTCCTGTGGGTATGTACTACAATCTTGCATTCATGATGAACTTTTTATTCATTTTCTTTTAATTCTTTTACGACGCAATTGTTTTGTGCATCTTTAAATTGGCTTAGGCTTGAAATGATACGCTTGCAGATAACGAGAAAGGGTAATGAATTCGCGTGCGAATGGATAAAAATTATTGTTGAGTGATTGCTTTGAAGAACCTTCTCGTTTTCCTAATTTATCCAGTTGGTAGGTTTTCAAATTAAATATGCACGCTTTGAAGTTGTTAAAGTCAACTAACAAAGCAAATTCGCAACAAGTGAAACGTTTTAAATCGATCATCAGTACCGTTTTCCAGTAAAACTTACATTGCATTGTAAAATGACGATCGCTGTGACTCATACACGGCAGTCATAGTGAATATTAATCAACAAATAATCGAAAACAATAACAAACGTTTCAATAACTACACTAATTCATGGCTTGTGAAATCTCTAAATACATTTGGTTTGTTTGCATTGAAATAGGAGTATCGAACTTATATCGAATATTGAAAACAATATTTGATCAAACATTATCTGATTATGAATGTTCTGCTTATTGCAGTTTCCTCCAACACAATTGATGCATATCGGGTTGCCCGATTCCAACAACAAATTTGTAGTATTAAATTTTAATGCTATTAAACCATGTTTGAAGATTTAGAAGCGGCAGACGTGCTCATGATCTATATTTTGCGTTCCTAGACACTTCTATTAATTTGGAAATTAGATTTATCGGAATCTAGGGAAATTTTAATTTCGAATGCAGACTCTATCGCATCTCAAAAATGGCTATTCATTAGATAGTACGACTAGAATTCGTGTTCCAAGCAAGTAATTATTGGTTCCATGAAAGACAGACCATTTTAGCAAGGATTGCTGGAATAAACTATAACAATTGCCAAAATAAACTATTATCATTTTTAACACTTGTCGAAAATAACGCGATTAACATATTGGATCAGTTGTACTCGACGTTGAATTTTTTTGTGGAAGTCAATCAATTCTTTTCTTTTCGTCCAAGAGGAAACCAGACTCAATCATAAAAGCTAATGCTCCCGAAGCATTTTCCGTTAGGATTCAGCCTTCCATCAATGCATCAGTTCGTTGACATTGTAGACGCAAGAATACGTGCCGAGCTACGACTGAAGATTCTTTTTCATGGAATTTTCCTAAGAACCTTTGAATAATATGAATGTGATATTATGTACACGTATTTATTTACATTATGACATACTACGTACTTTGCGAAATAAAAGCAAGTGCATTGCCATGGTACTCAGCAAGTGCACTCCATTAAAGGAGTCTTTTTCACAATTCCTCGATGTATTATGCATTGCCAAGTGCATTTCGTACGGACTCTATGTTGCAGCATATTGATGTTCCTACAACGGCATTCGACGAACATCATTTTTTCGTAGACTTAAACTTTTCACAGTATAACAAAAAAAAATCGCAACGAAGCCGACGAAAACGTCTTTACAATCAAGATCCGAGTGGAATATGATGCAACATGTTTTGCTAGATGTCATTTGAAATATTATTTAAATTCGTAAAGCCGCGAGATGCAGCCCGTGTGGCCCACACAGATAAATTCCTAGTAATAGCCACAAAAATACTGAAAATATTGAAAATAATAATGAGACTGGTAAAGACAATACTCTAAATAATAAAAATAATAATTATAATAATAATAAGAACTAATTACAGTTCATATTAATCGTATCATCTTAGACAGCGTGCGTTCATTGATTACATAAGGTTTTTGGTAGGAGAGGAGTCAATCTTTACGCGGAGCACTCAGAGAAAAGACAGTCTATAAAGCATTTTTTGCGTAAGCCACCCTTCTTTCATCGACGTTTGAAATGCGTAACCGAAAATTTTAACAAAAGTGAGATTGCAGGGTTATTGAATGCAATTTTTGCTTCTAGGCCAAATGAACAAGATGACTAGAAGGAAATAACTCAAAAATTTGACAAATGATCCTTACGTAGTTCCGATAATCATTATAAACATTCATTGTTTATTGTAGTTACATTATATTATACATTATTATTATATACATTATATTGGATGAACGCTCACATAACATCTGATTATTCAAAACATTGATTGGCAGAAGTGCAAATTAGATATAAGAAATTTTTATTAGAAAAATAATTTAATTTTTTGCAGTTTATTTATATGTTTTTGTATGAATTTGTGTTGCACTGGTACCCAACAATGATTTCTTGTGACTGCAGACAACTTTAAAACATATGGTCTTATGCAACATTGATTGCCACAATTGCAAATTTGATAGAAAAATTGCAATTAAAAAAGACAATTTCATAAAAATAAAACACGGTTGTACTAAAACTATTGAAAACCTCCGAAAATCATGATTCTTATATAACGCTTAGGTAAACAGGACGCCTTTAGAATAAGAGGCATTAGGTTATATTATTCGTGTCTCCCTATTATGTATGTTGAATATTAATCGTTTTTCATTTTTATTGACTTCGCAGTTCCCTATGGGAAGTTATTGTATTGGGGTCGATTTTGCGAATCCTAAATTTTGATATATCTCCACGTTTTAAGGTCTCTAGAATCTAAATACATCGTTTTTAGAGAGATGTCTGTGTGTGTGTGTATGTATGTACGGATGTGCGTTGGGAACTATTTTTCGTCGCGATTATCTCGAGAACCAAAGATTGTATTGCGGTGGGTTCAGTTTCCTTCGACGCGTAATAACGTAACTTAAAACTGAATGACTTTTCAGGAAAATCGTTTTTTATTTAGAATGAAAAAACTGAAGAAAAAAAAAACGACTCGTCCTCCTCCTCGTTCACCTTCTCGTCATCCTCCTTGTCCTCCTCCTCGTCCTTCACTTCGTCCTCCATCCCGGACCCGGAATCTTCAACCTTATTGAGGTTATACAGTACTGTGCAAAACTTAAGCAACTCACTACATGTCGGAATGAAAGGGAAAATTGCAATCAAAATATAAAGATTTTTTTTTCCCTTTTTGTTTTTAATTTACACGTTAGCATGTTGCTTAAAGCTCTGTAATAAAAAAAGTACAGCAGTATTTTAACTGTTCTTAAAAAAAAAGCCAAAACAAAATACACCAACAAAAAGGCTGTGCAAAATCTGGGATTTGGGATCTGCACAAATTAATAGTGCGTTTCAACAGTTTTAAAATAAGCAATTTTTAGTCGCTTTTTCAGTTTTTTCATCCTAAATAAAAAACAGCTTAACCGATTTTCTTGGAACTAATTCAGTTTTCACTTACGTAATTACGCGTCGAATGAAATCTGTCACACGTCAATGCTATCTTTGGTTCTCGAAATAATCGAGACGAAAAATAATTCCAAATACACATCCGCACATACGCGCATACGTACATACACACACACACACACACAGACATCTCTCTAAAAACGATGGATTTGGATTCTAAAACGTGTCGAACTTTGAGATTCGCAAAATCGCCCCCATTACAATCACTTCCCATAGGGAACTGGGAAGTCAATAGTAGTGATTATTAATAATAGTAATTGATAATAAAAACAAATTATAGCTTCTTTATTCACCACACTGGGAAGTTAGTCGTGTGCGCCTCAAGGGTCACAAATACACCACATTTTTTGAATTAATTTTTTTTGTCATGAAAAAAACTTTTGTTTAATGTTTTAAAGGAACTGTTCATAATATCTGTGTTTTTTTTAAATCATTGGTTGCTTGTATAATATATAAGATTCAAAATTATTTTTAGAAAACTTATTTTTGCAATGTTTTTTATCAAATTAAAAAAACCTTGCTTAATCAATTGGAAATTTTCAAAGAATCATCAAAACGTTAACACCTTTCAATTGACATAATGCAGACATAATTTCAACTTTTGGCTCGCGAGATATGGTGCATGACAGAAATGATATTGAAGGGGTCAAAATATGAAAGCTACTTGACTTGAAGTGTACCAACATATATATAATCAGTTCGTTTCATTCAAATTACGCTTGACACCTCAACAAAATGAATAAGATTTTTCCTTCTAAAGCTATCATCGCTTTCAATTCGAATTTTCGGGCCGATTACAACAATTTCACATATACTGAATAATAAAAAGAGAAGAAGTCATTTCAATCATTCTATGAAAAAGTAAAAAAAAAATCAATATGTGCATCATGCTCTTGCAAGGACTCGATTTGCCAAGCAATTGAATTTTGAATCACATTTTCTGTAATGCGTTCACAAAACTGATGGATATAATTAGTGACGTCCAGACACAGGCTTCCAATGAACAACAGCTAGCGACTCAACTTTCAACAACCACCAACACATTTTCATAAGTAATTTTCCGATTTTCATTAATGTAACCATCTTTTCAAGCTTAAATCCTGCCACGTCCAGCAAATATTGCTAAGCTAAGTGAAAACGTAATTTTTGCCATGGTCATGGAAATCAGCGAAACATTCTACGCTTGCAACTTTCTCAATTATCTGGCTTAAATGGTTGCTTTTTAATTGAATGATTAAAAATTTACAAAGAGAATAGCGGTTTGCATCGATGGAAATTGAATAGTCCAATGTAAAGCATTGACCAAGAGAAAATGAGTAATTGGAAAAGTTAATACCTTTGAATAAGTTCGTGGAAACAAATAAAGTGTCTTGCTTTCCCAGGAAGTCTTTGTTTATTTAGCCTGAACAAATACCTTTTCATCGTTTCTTGTTGGCATTTGAAAGATTTTTGATGAAACTATTTTTTTGGACCATTCAGCTGTATAAGGACTTTTTATTTGAACAAAAATAAGCTCAAAATGGCTATGATTTGTTAGGAAAAATATGATTAGTCTACAGTTTCATAAAATTAATGTTCCTAAACGAACATTTGGTAAGCATTTCTTCTTCATTGATGTACTAAAAGTAAGTACATTTAAAACTCACTCCTCGATTGAGAGCGCTGGAACCTTGACGTGGTACAAAAAAAACGAACAATTATCTAGCACTTATTTTTTTGAACAGAAGGATATTCTACACTAATGCGCATGAGATATGAGACAATTTCAATGACCACCAAGAAAACATGTGGGTAAAGAGATGGATATTACTAGTAAAGAAATATTCGATTACTATTTATTTAAATCAGACTATAATCTTATCAACCAGGCTTTCGGGTTGCCAAGTTTTTCATACAAGTTGTGCAAAATAGCGATTGAGATATGTTAACAATTATCAGCTACAGTCAAATCTCAATTTTTTGAATGCGACAGGTAGAATAAGGTACACTCTTTAAGAAGTGGCTAAATTTGCACTCAGCACTAACTCACAAAAATTTATCATGATATTTATGAAAGCAAACTGTGTCAAGACTAAAAATATTGAAATTATTAACAACACTATATCAAAAAGCAATTTAAAATATTATATAGCAAAGTTTAACTGATTGGCAATACGTTTTATCTATCTGAAACTGGAAAACGGCAAAGACACCGTTGAAGTTTAATTTTAAAAACCTTTACTCTTATATGTCAGAAACTATTGACTAAAATTATTTGTAAATAATCAGGAAATTGCGAACCAAACTCGTGCACTGAAGATTCTGTACTACGGAAAATCATAAGACAAACCCTAAAAACTTTATTCTCGAAAAACTATGTGAATTACAGTCAAAAACAATTTCAAAAGCTATACTTTTGCTTTCATTCCAACGATACCACAGCATAGTATTTTTATTACAATATTCTCTTCACCCTGTTTTTGCCAGTCCGAAAGCACTTTTTGAATGCTCTTTATTTGATCGTTTTGTGGTCAAAGATTTACAGATTGTGTGTTAAATTCAAGACAGTACCTCTTTTTGCGTAGGACTTAGAAGTCTGTGACATACAACTGGACAAAGTTCATACAAGAATGGGGCTCCGCGAGACTATGGTATGACTTTCTAAAAAACTATTTAAACTATGTGAAATTTAACCGATATCACGTTGTTGTTTTTTGAATTGCTGAAACATTTTAATATCGAATATTATTTGAGCAGATATTTTTGTACGAGATATTTTTGCATCGAATCATTCATTTTTTTCATCCAAAAATTATACTAAGGCCATTTTTTCAGTGACAACATCCAACTTATATTTTTATGTAAGTCTGCGATATTAGTTTAAGTCATGTATGGATGTGAAATGGGGCTGTTTTAACAATAAAGTTGGGGTGTTTTCTGGGAAAATAGAATATCTAAGGATGACGAAAGCAAAAGAATTCATAGTGAACGTGATTTGTATTAATTATTTCGGGTGGGTTCCTGGTGTATTTTTCCTTTGCGGGAAGTGTGCAACAGAATTTTTTTATATTTCGTTCCATTAAAATTTATTGTGTTTATTTAAGTGATTTGTAATTGATTCGATCTACGGATGTACTGTGTTTTTTGAGTTCACAAAGAATTATTGCAATATAAATACTGTGATCAAGTCCAATACCAAGGCGTTAACTACTGGTTTCAACCTTGTCCAATATTCTGCTACTAAGAAACCGATGAAAAATGGCTCCGTAACCGCAAAATGCAACAAGTATGTGTATTTTCTTGCGACAAAAGTTACTCTACGAATAATTTTTCAGTTGCTTTCAGAAACTTAAAAAAAAATTTTAGACTTCGGATTGATTTATATTCTTCTGATCGTGTTGTCTCACACATTCGCCAAAAATTGGAGATGCTATTTTTACCAGCAGATGGCTTGCTTAAAAAAATCTACTGTCTCTTATAGCTACATTAGTAAGTTCTTCCAGTTTTTGGTGCTCCATTCGCAAGGATCATCCCATGATTAAATTTAGGCTAGACAATTGAAAATTGATAAGCGTTTGAAACCAAATCCTTTGCAATATTCTGATGGAATATTTAAGCTTGCCAAAAATTTTCAAATGGTTCAGCAATAAATGAGAAAAATTGTCTTCCAATCCAACAAAACCTACAAATTTTAATCATTTTTCTTCTTCTTTATCATTGTTAAACTGAAAACCCACTGATGACTGTTCTTTTTTTGTTTTGTCCGCTGTTTCGCCAGTTAGGACCAAACAGTCTTTAATTATTGGAACATCACTAATTGAATGATTCCCAATAAGTTCGCTACATACTTAATAATATCAACTAACTTGCATTTCTTTAATTTAAACTGCGTTACAGTGACACTTTTCCACATTATTCTTCAAATTTATATCACCAGAACGCATAGATACCAATGTTGCAATGAAACGCGCTTCAAAACGAATACCATCATATTGAAGACATTCATTTAAACATTCACGGTATAACATGTGCTAGAACCTCCTATTCTAGTCAAAAACATTGTCTTCTAGTGTGCAATTTTGGTTCGCAACTCTGCTAACACTATTTAATGCAAACTAATGGAGGTTCGTTTTTGTTCCAGATTATAGGCTGGTTCCTAATTAATTTTAGTAGGAAGTGTGGTTTCGGCGTGTCGGATGGCATCCTCTTCAGGTGCTGTCATTTGCCATCCGTCACGAGACAGCACGACCACGGCTGGCTTTTTGATGGATTAAGCTCGTTATATTTCAACTATTTTATAATTTATATCATGGTCGTGCTGTCTCGTGACGGATGGCAAATGACAGCACCTGAAGAGGATGCCATCCGACACGCCGAAACCACACTTCCTACTAAAATTCACAGTATATTTGCCTGTTTTCCATATGAGGAATACTCCAGTCAAATTAATGAAAAATCAATACTAGCAATGCGAAAATTCTATTCTCGAGCTTTGGATATGATCTTGAGTCTAAAATCAAAAAATGAAAGTTTGAAAGTTTTACGTTATTATCTCGTTAATCATTGACCTTACGAAAAAATGCTGTAGGACATTTTTGTTTAAACTAAATTTCCAAATATTTTGCTTGAATATTATTCTTTGTACAATCTTTACGGTCTCAAAGTTGTTTGAATTGTTTTTTTTTAATATAAATCGAAAATTATTGACTTTACTGGAAAAACTTGTAATAAAAATTTTAATATAAGTTTTTTAATGGGTAATAAAACAATTCTTCAAGGTGAAATAAATTTTGCTGCAAATCTGACCTTCACAGTAAATGGTTCATCGATCAATTGATGGAATTGGAGTCGTTTTTCATAACTGATCTTAAAATTTATCTGACTTTATGTTTCAGGACTGACTGACAGACGTATATGTACAATAAATCATTATCTTACAGAAATTTCCCTTCGTGGATACAATTTGCAGAGACAATAAAAACATTTGACCTCATTTTAACTAGTATAATATTGTATTACATCATATTTCCACGAAAACAACTATCTCGAATTTCTTTTATAAATAACATTGAATAATGGTAGCCCAACGTCTGTGAACGAACATTCACTGAGCAAACACAATCAGTTATTATTTTTCCAGCAAACAGCTCCATCTCAGCACATGAAGCTTATCTAAATTCCACATCTTTCTGATCCTTATCAACTTTCATGTGTACTCTCTCTCTTTGTCAAGGTGTTTGCCTTGGGCGTGTTTTTCCTTTCAAGTGATTTCTGAATCTTTTGACTGACCAACTGAAAATTTACTTAGGATTGAAACGATGATTGATCTGATGATTTGGAAAATTTTGTGGGTGCTTTGGGGGCTTTGTTGACATGTTTTGCAAGATATCACTGTCTTGCTTGGAGCAATTGATTACCTTTGTGATTTTACAAATATATTCTGAAGGTTACGAAAGATTTTCAGTGTTGAATTCTGAGATGAAAGCCATCTTCGAACTCAATCTTGAAAATCTTCCGAATAACACAAAATTGAAAATAATGCCAGCCTTGATAGTGGGACTGAAAATTTTTTCATTCATCGTTTCGCTGTTTATAGATTCACAATATCAAACAAACTTTAGTGACGAAACAACTTTCTTATGATCTATCCGTGCATAATATCTCCTAACTAAGGTAATGTTTTTTATTCTAGAAAATTATTTCAGGATCTTCGAACACTAATTTACGGCATATTGCAAAAATACTTACTACTTCCAATAGTTGCCGAAGGTCAAATTTCGGCGGCAGAGTATATTTTTTTCGTTGAAAATTTTTCTGATATATCGCATATCAGCATTAAAATATCCTATCCATCCAAAATAATTGTATTGGTTCCAGATATCAAACAAAATTTGATGACGAGGAAAAATGGAACAACAATTTTTGTCATACTGGTTTGCAGAAGATTATTTCGAAACTGATTTGCAGTACCTACGAAGGAGTCTGTAAACAAAATGGATGTGAAATTTTTACTCCAATTTTTAGAAAGTCCCTTATGTATTTTGGGAGAATAGAAGAAGCTATGGAAAAAAATTTGAGTGTGTTCAAACGTTTGCCACTCGTTCTTTTAGCTTGAAATAGTCAAAATATTTATTTAAGGAGCATTTAATTCCTTCACCAACAAGCCAAATGATCATGCACTCGTCTCTCGGCTTAATAGGCTGAAAGAAGAGGATGAGGTTTGGTGTTAAAAGGACAATTTAGATTAACCTTTTCATCCGTTTGAATATTTTACGAGGCGCCGCATAATTGTAGCTAGTTTGAATATCTTAAGAATCCTGTTCCAAATATAAAGGCAAGATCAACCAAAACGTGATCATTTTACTAGTCCAAGTTGACTTTCAATTTATTTTTTCAACATCTTAGTCTCCTGCAGCTGGCTGCATATGCTTCATGGAAATTCACATATGCAAGGAAAGTTTACGTGCCACATTCGACGCTGGATATATTGCATATTTACTGGTCCACCTGACACTTGGTCTACATAAAAATTAGCCCCAAGGGTATTTTCCTCGAGTGTTAAGTGCTTTCCTAAGTATATCCTTGTCTCGTCCCCGTTAAATTAATTTGATTGCAGAAAATGATCTTGAATATTATCACAATCTCGGTTACAATGCCATGACGTTCACATGTTCTGT
Source organism: Oxycera nigricornis (assembly GCA_963942545.1). NCBI lineage: Eukaryota > Metazoa > Arthropoda > Insecta > Diptera > Stratiomyidae > Oxycera > Oxycera nigricornis. The sequence goes on from OZ012659.1 coordinate 18,544,339, forward strand.
TTGGCTTTCAAAATTGTGCATCATTCATAGCTTCAACAACTCCTCTATGTTCTTTATCAATTTTTTTGGCGGTTTTCCAATAGTATGTGAAAGCAGTTATAACTGTTGAAACTGTTTTTCAAGATAGTCGCATCCATTGCTTCATGGTATCATTTCATTGAATCTCTTTTATTATAATATTTTATATTAGATTATTATATGCTTTTCAATAATTTCTTTATAAAATTTAAATGTATTTATCATTTGTGGTCATGAATTTTAAGTCTTTTTAGTATTTTATCGCATGTATGCCCACATTCTGATTGTATTTATGCATCATTATCACTACAGCTCTGGCAATATATTCGCTTAATTTTTGGACTCATCGGTTCTATTATATTCCATGATGAGTTTTGAATAAATTTTGCGAAATTGCATACAATTGTAGATTTCCAATATTTTATATCCATTGGCTCAATTTTTTTCATTCTGAAATGAAGATCAACTTTGCTTGTTGCCGCAATAGTTTTTTCGGAAAATATTTCGTCCTTTTCATTCTATAGATTTATAATTGCTCTCCTAGAAAGAACAGTGGAAAACTTAAAAAAAAGATTTCAAAAAATAGATGGTTTGTGGAAAAGTCTGCTTAGTGTTGAAGTATATTTCTTTTTTAACATTTCAAATGCATGAACATTTACTTCAGCCAGCGACTTGATCTTTCCGATACCACGAAAACGATTCGAATTTGCTGTTCAAAATATGGAAGCAAAGAATTATGTTATCACCATATTTATCGGGAATCCGATATAAGCGCGCAATGTGCAAAACCACCCTTAGAGAATATTTCTTCAAACTATGTACCAGGTTGTAATCGAAAAGATGAAAATCGAATGCTTTGTCCGCCGAGTAACATTCTTGGAAATCCATTTTCACAGCCAGGATTATCGTTACTCGCTGTAAGTGCTAAAAGCAACAGAATAACTGGGTAATGTTCTTTTTATATTTGCATTTGAAATGCTGATGTATCGACAGTAGCCTGGCAAGTGTTACAAAAGGAGACAACCCCAGGAGAGTAAGATTACAATCGAAAATTTAAGCTCCATCTGAAGTTTATGTCGGGTAAAATGTCAAGCGAAGTGGTATCTTCTCCCGGAAGGGTGTCATTTCAACATCATGCTGAGTGCTCTAGGTCATCTCGACTTATTTCAACGGAAGCGTTTGAGTGGTGGAAGGAAGGTATTTCATGGAATTTAAAGTTGGAATAGACACTGAAGGCATATATGAAATGGTTGTTGAAACCTTTTAAATTTTAATTTATACATAAAAAAATTCTGAAAATGTTTTTGTGAAGAAAAAAAACCGAGTGAAATTTAAGATAGGAAAGGAGAATAATGCTTGCAAATTATATTTATATTTGCATGAAAATAAAACGTGGTGAAGGGCGATGCTCATTGGTTTAGTATGTTACTGCTTTCTTGACATCGTTCAAGATTTTTTGGACTGTTTCAAAATAAATATTTCAGTTATAAATGAACCGCCTTTTTGAATAAAATTTAAATTTATTTATTATGTATAATTTCGAAGGAAAGTACATTCCTCAATTTCATAACTTAAATAAACAAAACTTTTAATATTTCTCTCAAGTAATGCAATACATGCTGTGAATTGAATTAAGCAGGCAACTATTTCTATTTACTTTTCAGTAAGGTCCTTAATAAAAAAAACGTGAGAAGTTGAGAATCGGAAACATCATTGTTTTTCCACTTTTATCAATAATATCAAAGCTTTCTTCAGAAAGTCCAGTAAAATTGACAGGACGAATAAAATAAGACGCACGATGCTGTGTTTGGAAACCAAGTTTATCATAAATCATACATTTCAACGTCGTAATCGTTCACTGATTATGTAGGACTCCTGGGGTCATTTATCATTTTTAAACAACCCTTTCCACTTACGTGTCTGGCGAACGAAAGTTCCCCGTGGCATGGAAACGATAATCAGGCTCATGGAAGCCAAATGGCATTCGTGCTAATTAGATTTCATTGTGATGTAAACGTGCCTTCAGAGAATTTGTCATTCGTCGTTCCAACTATTGTAGATGTTTTTTTTTGAGGATTCAAGGATGCTGAACGGGATTCAAGCTCTGAAGTAGCTCACGATTGATGTGATTATTCAATCGCTTTGGCGAGGAATCGTTACATGCTTTATTTTGGCTGAATTAAAAATACATTACATTATTACATTATAATTTAAGAAAAGAACCGAAAAAATTAATTTTTTACACTCGTAAGTAGTGTAAATATTATCTGAAGTCGTAAGTTTCGACTGCGCCCAGTACGGTTGTAAGCAGTAAAATTTTGTCTGCTCTAAATTGAAGAAAATGTCTCTATAAAGTTTTGAATGCAATAAAAGATTGCTACTAAGAATATTTCGTCATTTCGCTTGGTTCTTCTTAGATGTTTCAGAAGATTTGAAAAGTGCATTCAAAAATTGCAAGCACCAGTTTCAATTGTGTTAATGTAAATACTGACTCTTCTGTGTTCTGACCAATAACCGAGTGATCCCTAAAAAACGCTACTTAGAAATAATATCAATTTAACGTTGCTTCGATACCGAATCTCGAAAAGAATAAATTTAAATTGATTGATATTGCAGATTTTATTAATTCTGATTTATGCATGGAAGCGCAGACGATGAAGAAAAAAATTGGTAATGTAAGCTAAGAGTCTAACTCAGTCCTGGAAGCGTTTCGTCGTTGAATTAAACATCTGTGTACTCGTATATCTTTGACACCATCAAAAGTAATTTTATTATAAATAAAGCTTCAAAATAATGACCACCAATATGTAAAAACCAACGTTACTCAACTTGAAATATTGGTTTCCTTAAAAGCGTTTTGGTTACTTGAACTCATTGAAGACCACCAATATCACTTCTTGCTCCATTCACCTACACGTGATGAAATATTTTTTTTTCTTTTGGGAAATTTTGTCGACTAAATCATTTCTGAGCATGAAACAAGGTCGGCACACTCTTGTGAAATAGATTTACTTCTTTCGTCAATAAATCGGCTGGCTTTAAAGCGAAACTAACACACAATTCAGGAATTGGGCATAACAAAAATTTGGATATCCAAAGTTTCTGAACACCAGCGTTTTCACCACTCGTTACTGCGGTTTCATCTTAAAAAAATTGATTTGTTCGGAAATTAAATTTTCTATCGAATTTATATTGAAAACCCGTAAGTATCGAATTTATATTGAAAAACCGTAATTTTTTCCAGATATACATAATATCTGGAAAAAATTAAAATATTTCTTCTAGGAAGATGTAGCGTGTGAAGAATATAATTTAATTCAATATATTACGAACAAACTACTATTTTGATTCACACCGCAAACATTATATATAAATGGGAACTTGTCGATAAGTTGTTCACAGAAAATTCGCACACAATCTAGAAGGATCTCAACTGCGCTTTCTAGAAAGATTTCGAGCTAGTAAGAATACGGAAATGATCCGGTTGAGTATCCTAAATAACTATAGCACGTTCGATATGCTCCAAAAATCTCGCCAATGATAAATCATTGACAACTTTGAACGTTTTCTTACTTGATGGAATGCAATGTCACTCTTACGACAATATGCTCGTGTATGAGTGGTGGGGTTAAGTCCCACTATCCCCAAAGGTAGAAAAGTTACTGCTAATTTTTCGTTCAAGAAATCAAAACTAGTTTGTTAGCATACTTAATTTTTTCCTTACTTACACGCGTTGAGGTGAAGTAGTGACGACCTTGATGTTTATTATGTCTGATCTCGGTAAATGGATTCTTACAAAATTAATTTATTTTAACCAAACACCTAACGTTTATTATACTAGGGTTCCAAGCAAGTAAAATTGCTATGTGAACTGTTACAAAATGCAATTGTTGAAAATTATTCACAAAACACAGTTTAACAGATGACTTGAAGTTCTCAAGCAATTGCAAACGACACTCCCCAAAACTCACTAAAACTTTGAAGTTCTTAAATAAATACATCACCTCAAAACTCTTCATTTCTTAGAAACTAGCACCAACATGATATTTATTACAACATTTAATGCCCTTAAAACCCAGTCATACTCATTAATGTCTTGTATTGTGCAAAAAAGTTGAAGGAATTCATTTAAAATTCACAAACTTGCCAAGTTATTTCCACCTCAGATAGTTTTTCCCTCTTATACAACTTACGAGATCTGACGACGACGTGGTATGGGACCTACTTTTCAAAGGACCTATTTGCGAATAGATTAAAATTTTTAGAATGTGAATTAATTTTGCGGAAACCTCTTAAGTGCTATGTTGCTTTCAAAAGTTATTTCCACTTATTAACGGCAACAGCATGTATTAATATGTCCCCAATGGAAATTTCAAATTTATTCCGGATGGTATTCAGCCGGAAAACTTTGACATTCTTAATTACGTGTTCCCTACGTGGAGAACTAAATTAAATATTTGTCAGTATTCACTGCAAAGCGACAATTTAATATTCTTGGAAGAAATTTTTGGTTTCTTGGCAACACATCTAAAACTTGGTCATAGTAGATTCTGTGTTTTTGAAATTATCCCATTTTCATATTGTCATTAAAGTGTTTTTGGATCATCGAGAGACATTTTCTTAGTCATCGGATTTTATTTGAAATATAAGAAATTTTCACTTTCGATCACTAGAAATGCCCTTATGTTCAATTTACAGAGATGCTTAGTAAATCCTTTAGACACTCTGCAAAGCATGTCGCTTTGAAGCAAGTCTTTCAACTCTTACCACACAGAGTGTACGCGGCACTCAACTTTGTATCCTCAACAATCAGTTAAACTTAGATACACGTGTTTCCATCTCTGCTTATTTACCACGATTGTTTGCTTTTCGATTTGAATTTATATACGGGTATTGAATATTAAATCAGCATCAAATCAAAAGCATGCAGGAAGGGCTTCAGATCAGCAGACTGAAAAGATATTTTTTAGGAGGCTTCCAGCTCACCGGCATGATTTCGTTTGATATGGCTGCGAGGCTTCTTTTTTCTTAGATTTGTTTGGAAATACAAAAGATACGACAGATTGTTTTTCCGGATGTGTTCGAGAGAATAGCATGGCATGTTATTTTTTGCTTTTAACATCGCATCGGTGGGATCTAAGTAAGAATAACATCAAGTTTGCGCAGACTTTGGAATTTTCGATTAATAATTTATGATTTGCCAGACAATTGTTTCATGCATTTTGCCTACCTGACAAAGATAAAAGCCAGAAAATAAGAAGCTCCGAGGTAAATTCAAGATTTCTAGCGTTGTTCTTGTTAAATTTGTCTTCGAAGCAAGAATTCAAGTTCTTGTGAAATCCACAAAGACGACAAAGCTCGAAACAAGCCAAATCTTTTTTCATAACCGAATGAAAATGCTGCTTTGCTTGGAAAATATTTCGAAAATAATGTGTACGGTAGGTTTTGCAATGTTTGTATTTTACTGTGGGTCAAATTCCTTTGGCATAAGTGCACTATCCTTGCTGGATGACTTTGAGGAAAGCAATTTAATATGTAAAACAAAAATTTGAAAAGTGATTTTGGGTTTTAAAGTTTTCTTATCCATTTCATCAAAATAGTCAGGGTTTCAGATTCGTTTCGAAATTTTTTTCGTCCAATACCCAACATGGAAATGTTGTTTGTTTCGTAATAACTACGAAAAAAGTGTTTTGTTTGGTTCAAATTCATCCATATTTTTAACGTAGAAAATTTAAATCATTTTTGTACTCGAAATAACGAAACAAAAATTCTCCTCTCAAGAGGATTAGCTAATTTTCGAAATAATGTTTTTGATAACCTCATAAACCTTTGGGGCACGGTAGTTATTATATGGCATGTTTATTAGAAGGAAATTCAACACTGTATTTTCCCTTCAATTTCACTGTAATAACGAATTGAGCACTAACCTCTTTCGCCTGATCAAAAACAAATACAGGCTAAATACGTTTCATCCGAAGCGAAATTTAATGAAGGCCTATGCACCGTTCCGCACTTAAAACCTATCAGTCACCATACATAGCAAATTTCCTTTGGTTCATCAGACGTTTGGCAAGATATCGAAGATACCACTAATATTGGAATAAGAGGGTCAAGTCCCCATTTTTACGCAACGAACGTCATATGAGAAAACTCGACGTCGAAATAGAAAACGTGATCTAAACATTCCTTGAAGATTGATTAATAAGAAGATTAACACTCTCACCCAACATTTCCAGTATGAATTCATTCAGACGACGACAAGCTCACCAGCTAGATATCTGTATATTTCCACAATAGCTGCTTATAAAGTCGTAAAATTTTCAAAAGCTAACCCTGCAATGTAGACAATGTCAATACCACACGGATCGCCAAATTTACTATAGCTGAAAAATATGAGCCTAAGAAAAATAAATCACGACGAGGTAGGCCTGTGGGTGAAAACGGAACGAGAAAAAATTGGTTTCGAATTGGTTTAGTTGGGAGAGAATTATGCCTCTTGCCTTTATTTGGCTTCTGAAAGGCGGCATCCAGGTGAGTTGCAAAAGAAGTAGAGATGAAAGATCAGTAATATAAGTTTATTCACTATTTGCGTTGTGTGGCGTACGGAAGAAAGCGTACAGAATGATCCTTTTACGGTGGTGTACAGGTCTTACTGATAGTCAAGCTAGTGATGGCTATAGACACGCTAGAAAAAAACCAAAAACACTGGAAAATTTTAGGATTTTACAACTAAAACCAATTATCAATTCGGAAAATTAAAGGGCGACAAGTCACGTCCAAAACCGTGAACACGCAGCAAATGCAGAAGCAGTAGTAGCAAACTTTGGTAACACAATTGAGGACAACGACGGGTGCGTCTGGTAGTAGTTTGTCTTCCTTTTTTCAACAATAATGTAAAAAAACTCAGACGAGTGTCTTTTTTTGATTAAGAACCTCAATTCGTACCCTCAAATTTAAAGATCAAACGATATATCTCTTCTTCGGTTAATTCGCAAAAATATTTCTTCTTTACCAACTCAACACAATTTTAATTTAATTTGCGATGATAAGAAAATAAAATCATTGCATAAGCTGTTCTGATTGAAAAAATCCACTTAACAAATACCAAACATTTCAAGGATTACCTACGGAATCCACAAATAGATACAACGCTAATTAATACTAAAAATAAAATCTTAAAGTAAATTGCTAAGGTGAATCAATTTTCTTTGTCCTGTTGAAAATAGCTTCACGGATCAATTTGTACGTAATGCCTCGTTAATGCGACGATACTGAAAATCTTGCCGTCATAGAAGAGATTGCTTCTTGTATAATAAATGCTGATAATCTTCTACATTTTCTCCTGCCGAATTACATACATCTTCAAACTTTAATATTTTTTTCTCGATTGAAACAGCTCAAATTAAATAATCAAATATTTAATGACTCTTAACAATGTTACCATAATTTATTGCCCAGATATGTTATTTTCTTTTCACCAACATAATAACACATATCATTGTCCTGTTGATAAATCGAAACCGTAATTCTATTAATACTTACTCCTGAGAAATACCAACATGGAACTGTAGGAACTATGTTTTACTATGAAATTTGTGGAGTCTCGCAGTGCCTCAAGGATACTTGTAAATCGATAAGCCGACTACATCAAACCATGAACAAATCGGGATAATAGTCACGATTCATTTGGACGTGGGAACAGTCCATATGCCTTTCTATGCTTCGTTCACTTGCCGAAAACACGGGTGGGCACTTACCTTGCGAATTTTGTGTTCCCAATCTTGGCCAAAATCGAAAAATGGATCCGTCCTTGTGTGATTAATGGACACACATTCATATTTAAAATGAAACGATCAATAGTTAATTTGTATTGGCAGAGTGGAATGCATTGTTGTCGAATTTTACATACATTTGTGCCAACGACTTTTGCAAAGCGTACACATTTATCTTCGAATAGAGATACTTATATTCCAATCCTGTGCCTTTTCTCAATCGAACGACTATACAAACTTGTTGCTTTCTTGGAATTATCTCGTTATTATATCCAAGAGGAGACCAGCTCTAGTGGCATTATATTTATACTGTCACCGTAAAAGCTGCAATAAAACTTTTGATCCGTTTTAAGATATGCAATAATAAAACAGATAAATCTCATTTAATGATTCCTAGCGGAAGACGCATAGTCAACAGTGGTTTGTTGGCTCCTCAATGCGGCGGACTATGATACTGGAAACATGAAAATGAAATTTTATAGTGGTGAAGTACTGATTGGGACTATCAAGGCACGACAGTTGAATATCCTATGAATAAAGTACATGAACCATCTCTTGAAACCGATTGTTACTATTATAGATGCACATGGAGCTACCATTCGTTATACTGAATTTTGCCCGGATCATATATTTTGAAATTACTTGAAAACCAATTTTTGACGGCAAAACTATGAATTGGATACATGGATGAGACTTTGCGTAAATCAAACTGTAACCTCTATGGTTGCTAAAACAACTAGAGTTGCTCGGAACTACGTAGCTGCCGTGATTGAAATGTAAAATATTTCATAGCAAAGAAAAACATCGAATATACTCATGAAATGTTCATGGCTAGGTGATGCATCAAATACGTGTAAACTTTGTTTAAAATAAATTCGAAACACAACAGTTGCTCTAAAAATTTAAGTTTCTTAAAACTTTTCGTGTTTAAGGTTCTAAAATGCTTCCATGAAACACGAACACAACGACTACATACATAATTCTTTCATGGCAAACTGATGCAGTCAACACACCAAAAAATTATACCCTTGGCAGACAAGAATATCAAAGAATGGTGGCGAAGAACCTCATCCTCCTAAGCATTGTATAGTTGATACAATTTTCCAAAAAATCATCTAATATATAAGTTTCCAACAAAAAATCCATGAATGTGTTCGACACATCAAAGTAGCTAGCAAACCCTGGGAGCCACGAAGTTGCGATCAATTGAGAAGAGATGTCCATCTTTTTAAGCAATTATCATTTATTTTAAAATAATCATTCAATTACTGGATGCATAGGCTTTCTCTTAACGATCATGTAATGTATTCGATGCTTACGTTTCTCTTGGAAATAATATTTAGCTTCCGGTAAGTCAAAGGGTTTGGGGGCAACTTCGTGAAGATATTTCAGTTCTTTAAGTAACCGTTGAGCTAAAACATTAATTCTGAAATCATCTTCAAAGTACTAAACCTCAAACTTTTCCACGAAACTTATATGAGTATAATTCCTTCGTATATGACAAACCTTTATAGTAAAGAGATTGGGGCAAATGCGTGCTGATGACCTTTTTCCAACAACAATGAGTATAATTCCTTCGTATATGACAAACCTTTATAGTAAAGAGATTGGGGCAAATGCGTGCTGATGACCTTTTTCCAACAACTTTAGAGTTTAAAATTTAATTTAAAATAACCACGTATGAGTTTAATACGTAATTTTGCCACAAAACATCCATGAATATCTTTCTTGAATCATTGTACCATACAACGGTGACAGCCAAGGAGTTGGGAGCGTCTGCGGCAAGGCATCATATTTTTAAAGAAATGTAGAGCCTACTCAAAGTCTCATTTATGCACTCAAACTATTATTTTGCCGTGAAAAATCGATCTTCCAGTGACGTCAAAATCCAGGATCAGGACGAAATCCAGTGAAATAAATCCTATAAATCACCTACACGACATGGACCATGTATTATATTCATAGGATATTCGACTGCCGGCTCTTGAACTGAAAATGATAGACGTTATGGGAGATGCATGCCAGTTGAAGGTTTTTTAGTAAAGCTATGAACCTTAACTGATCCTTGAAGACGTCTCTTACCGAAAGGATTCATGGAAGCAGACGTCACGAACAAATGAATGACTCACATTTCATAGTGCCTTTTTGAATTCATTGTTTATATTGTTTATATATATATATATATATATATATATATATATATATATATATATATATATACATATATATATATATATATATATATATATTTATATATTTATATATATCCAGCTTACTTTTCAGGGCATATTTTGATAACAGTTGAGAAAAATCGCACACCTGCCTCCACAAAAATACTCTCCAAAGTGAAAGAAAATCAATTCACTTTTCTCCAAAAATAAAAGTCTAAGGCATTTAATTTGTTTGAATCAGATAAGTAAACTTTTTAGCAAAACAAGTACTTCCTTGAAGCAGCTTAATTCTTTGAAAAACAAAATTAAATTTTTGGGAAAAGGATGTGACCTGAATTGCATATACTTATACATTTTGCCACAAGAAATTCATCGATCTATTTAGAAGACCGACGTTTTTTTATCAAGAAATCTGGAAGGCTTCAAGCATAACAATGACACACCACCGAGCTAAGAAAACAGCTTTCTGAATTTGGTATTCTTGTTAAACTTTCTTTTGATTTTGCCTAAGATACTTAAAATAAATTGTGTCTCGAAAAGATGTTCGCATTTTCAGTATAAATAATCACAAAGATTTTATCGAATATCACTCGGAACTGGAATCATGCTTGAGAATACCAATTAGTTGCTTTTTGTATCGTCGTTGCTTTCAAAGAATATTCTGTGGTGATGATTAAATTTCAGGTTTTACAGCGGAAAATGGTGAGCTTTCAAGATTTTTATCAGGAATTTCAGATGAATTTTACGTGCTTCGAGAAAAACATCTCACTTTCTTTTCGAAATAGTTCAAACGAAAAGTTCGTGTTAAATGCTATTCTGATTTGCGAATGATCAGCTTCTTTGTATAGTGGTTGTAAATAGAAAATTTAAAATCAAAATCAATTCTTAATTTTTAATGTTAACATACATCGAGTTACATGTTGTTACCAAAATTAAAGAAGATGAGATATTGAGTTTAAATATCATCAGTTATTTATGTTTGAAATATCACTAAACTCGTGTTAAATTTCAAGAATGAATTAATTTATAATCAGACACAGTGACTGGCACTGTTATTGGAAATTTTTATAACAAGGTAGCTTTTCCATAATATATGTATTTTAATATGAAGTCCAGCGGCATTTATATCAACCGTTGGACTTTATAAGAATTAATTTTAGAAAATTGTTTAAAAGACAATATAAACTTAATATGGAATTCAGAATGAACTAAATAATATTTTTTCCGGCATGCCAAGAAACAGGAGCTGATCAGTATCGTTTGAAGATTTCCACCTCCCAACGTTAAAAAAACTGGGATAGCAACACGATAAAACAAGCAGACAGAATGTAATAATTTATATTTACGAATTCCCGTGATACCATGTTTTCAGAGACTATATATATATATATATATATATATATATATATATATATATATATATATATATATATATATATATATATTCTTACGACAATTTTTCAACCTCTAGACATTTATGAGGAACAAAACACAGCATGGACTCCATTTACAACTGGAAAAAGCTCATCAATCTCCAGGAGCCTAGTACCTAATCGCATTTTCAAGATGCACACAATGTAATACATTCACTCAAAGTGTCCAGATCTTTCAAATGTCCTTTTCTCTTTCGCAACATGTCGGTTCTATGCATGCTGACAATAGATAATTTACAATAAACCATGTGAAATGGCAATGAAATCGTTCTTCATGAAAAGTACAAAATGAAATATGAAAAGGACAAACTTCATTCAGAATAGAAATTCGACATTTATGAGCATATCGTGAACGGGAGCGTGACCAAAATAAGATGAAATATGATCCAACACCTCTTTGCCATGTGGGTGTCCATGCTGAGCTGTATGATATTTATGTGGAAATCCTCACCTGAAGATTTTTAACATACGTGGAATGAAGAAGGCTGGATATATTTTTTTTCCGGTTGAATTTTAAGTGCACCCTAATGTACAATTTTAGAGTGAAATTAAAATCATCCATCTACCAAACTGTCCATATCCATATTCAGTAAGAAAACAAGAAGCTTTGAAACTGTATCCACATGTTTGAATATCAATTGCATTTGAGTAGCTTGTATGCTTCTAAAATAATAATGAGAAAACCAACAAACTTTCACTAATTCTACATTCGTTATACATTATAAATCATTTGCACTTTTTATAGAAGGCTATTATCGAGTTGACGTTAAAAGCACAATTTTATAATAATTGATCTCCCAAACCATACTTTGTTTCGTCTCCAATATAAGAAACAAATTGTTTATAAAAATTCAACCAACCACGAGAAAAGAAGAATCAGTGACGGCTCGTCATAGTTTTCCTATTTAGAATTCACGGAAAATTCTTTTATAGACCCGCAACGAAATAGATGATGATTATATAAAGGCAATGTTTAAAATAATAGTTCAATTTATTAGCAACATTTGAAGTGATTTTCCAAGAACTATAAACAGTGCAATATCGATTCAAACCTTGAAAATACAAAAAGTGAATTGAGGGAAGAGCTACATAAATTGTTCGTTTGATTTAAATCGATGAAACCTGTCCGAAAAGCCAAAAACTTTCCTAATTTTTTGGCAAAATTGTTAAAAAAATTTCTTCTTCAAAGTTTGAATTTTGAACACCCATTTTTTCTCTAATATCAAGTGTGTCATTGATAAAAATAAATAGGAAAATAAAAATTTTGTTCGGGCAATTATTGTAGGGAATCGCATGTTCTATAAGACAACCGTATCTATCGTTGTTTGGAGACTAAGGGAATACCTTTGAAAATTTTAGTAAAGATTTTTTTCGAAGATTTTTAAGAAAATACTTACACCGTGCCAAATAAGTTAATAATTCAGGAAAATATCTGAAGGAAACTTCCAAATTTTCCAAAAAAATTACGAATCTTTTAATATTGTTAAAAAAGTATCACTGCCAAATTACGAGAGTTTTCAACTATTTTTCAAATTTTGTAAATATCGAACGTCAATCGTATGTTTTCTTAAACTTTGATGTTGAATATTTTTTGACCCGTCAGAATATAAAATATGCCACTTTCGGTAGTAATATATTTGCAAACGTACTTCATTGTGTCACAATAAGTAGTGCATCAGTTTTTTTGCTATATTTTATAATAGTTTTCAGTTAATATTGTATATTATTTCACTTGCAGATTCAAATGACACATATATATAACTGTTATTTACTGTTTGTCATAAAGTTGCTATTGATTGTAATAATTTTAAAATATTGATGAAAATGTTTGTTTTGTGAAATAATTATATTTGTAACGAATTTAAAAAAAATAATAGTATGAAAATGGTGATTTAAAATAAAGTTTAAACTGGAGAAAAGTGCACTTGTTTTGATTTATAGGGTAAATAAAAATAACCGGCCACTTTTTAATGCGACTTTGTAACGCTTATCTCCTTATTTTAAAAGAACCAGAGTGACATATTTTACATTACCATAGGTCAGAAAGTTTTCAATGTCAATGATAAGGAAATAAATAAGAAAAAAGGTTCACATTCAATGTTTTTAAGTTTTGAAAAATAGTAAAAAAAACTCTTAAGTAGTCACATGTGTGCGCAAAGTTCCGAAAACTTCCTTTTCATTGGAATTATCAAAAAAAAATAACTTAAAAATTTAAAAAAAATCGCTTTTTTAGATTTTCACGGATAAGTTGCAAATCATCAAAAAATCACCAGCTAAGAGTGTCGTTTCAAAGCTTGCACGAAAATTCGAATAAAATTTTTTTGGCAAATCAAAAGGCAGAATATAAAATTAATAAACTTTACACAGATTTTTTTAGTAGTTTTTATTCAAAATTTTTTATCTGGAATAGATTTTCGAACTATGCCAACTGATATTTAAAGGAAAAGTGCGATTATATATTAAAAAGATTTCGAAGATCAGAATATATATTTTTGCTGCTTTAAATTGTTTTCGATATTTTTTAATACGTGATGTAGCAGCTGGCATACGCTAGCATTAAAAATATACCTTTATTTCATAAGAAGAAATTAAAGGTAATTATGTGTAAATATATATTTATTTTCAAGTAAATTGAAGATTTATATCAATATCAAGTGTTTGCAATAAAATCACATGTTCAGTAAAAAAATAAAGAACTAAAAACAATGTCTTAAAACCTTATCCTGCTTGAAATAAAGTTAATACTTCTATTGAAATTAGTCCTCCATTTACCTTGGATTCTGTAAAACCAATCAATTGGATCGATCCTTAATGTATTATTCTTTTGAAGAAAAATGTGTGTGTTATCAAGTTTGGTTTTCAAATTGAAATAGTATGGTGTAATGAAAAAATATCAGGCGTGAATTGCGTTGTCGTGTAAGCTTCTTTCAAGCGTTCCGTTGAAAAAACTTATGTTTTCAATGAATACCATTCAAGCAAGTCTCCTTGCTTTCGAGAAAGTCGCATTCAAACGAGCTTCGTCCCACAAGGATATATATATATACAGTAGCGGACAAAAGTCTAGATACAGCATCTTATACTTGGTTTCTGAGTGATTGGAAGCTTTAATCAAAAAACCATTGATGCAGTTTTTGGCATTATCAAATATATATTTATAAAAAAAAAAAAAAACTTTTCATAACAAACTTACAAAGAAATTCTTAAAATCGAAAAAAATGACGTGACAAAAGTCTACGTACAGTCAATACTTGCTTACTACTACACAAAATGTTAACAGAATTTTTACAAATTTTATAGTTTTAGTACTTTGTTGGGCCCTCGCAGCATCAATTATTGCTTGCAGTCTTCGGGGCATAGAGGCAATTAAATTACCGGTTTCTTCCGTCGTTATTTTCTCCCATTCTGCTATGCGTGCATCCTTTAGCGAATTCTTATTTTTTAAGGAAATCTTTCGAATTTTCACCATACCCATACATGTTCTATCGGACTTAAATCCGGGCTTTGGGGAGGATGATTAAGCTGTCTGGGAGCGTAATATAGCAGCCCATCCTTGACGATATGAGCCGTGTGCTTTGGATCGTTGTCTTGTTGAAAAATCCAACTCCTTCCAAGGCACAACTTCTCCACCGATGGCTGCAAATGTTGTTCCAACAGACTTTTATATACAAAACGATCTATGGTGCATTCAATAAATGCTAATCTTGCCACTCCAGATGCTGCTATGGCTCCCCAAACTATGTCATTGCCTCCGCCATGCTTGACTGTAGGTACCAAGTTTTTGGGATCTGAGGCAGTGTTGTTCTTCCTCCAGATTTTGGCGCGACCATCACATCCAAAAATGATGAATTTGGACTCATCAGTACAAAGGACTCGCTTCCAAAAATCCATGTCCTTGTTAATATGATTCTTTGCGAATTCTAGGCGTAGAAGTAGGTTTTGTGTTTTATATGTGCAAACTATTGTTGATCCAATGCAATTGTTGATGACGTATGAGACCTAATGGATCATGTCAAAGAAGATGCTCGCAGTACCTAATTCCCTGGCCAGGTTTCGCAAATAAAATAAATTTCGTTTCTCGGAAAACCAATTTCACTCATACCTGACCTCCGCTTCCTTTTTCATCATCATTAGTTATGTATGTACGTTGAGATGGAACATAAATTGAACATTAGCCACTTGATTGCAGAAATAGAACTGCATGCCCGAAACTAAGACTGAGTTTTGAAAATCATAAAAGCGTGATAATATGACGCACTGATTGCTGGGATGTAGAGTAAATCTCTATGATGAATCATTAATAATTTACCCCAAATTCTGATTTGTTAGACATTCATTTAGCGTTTCCACTGCACTTTAGTACTGCTAAGAGGTTGTATTAAGTGCGCGTTGTTTTCAAGCACGAAGCTTATCCAGTCTAGTTCGGAGAGGATTCCGGCTAATGCCTTTCTGACAGTGACAAATGCTTTTCCAGCGTCAGTGCTAATGGTGCTACATTGCCAGCTGCTCCGTTGTCCAGCTAAGCCCGCTGTAATCACATTAGTCGACTTGAAAGCACAAAACATACATGTCATGTCTTCGCGATAGTAAACTCCATTTGTTATCGTTCCTGCAAGTCTGCAGGTTTTATTGTGAGCCGGGTCTTATTAGGTTCGAACGAATTAGCACATGACTAATAGAATGTCCAGATTGTTCAGCACGTGAAGCGTTTTCCTTGGAAGCAAAAGCAAGATTTAAGTTATGGTCTCATTATTCTCAGAGCCATCACTATCTAGCTGACTCCCTAGAAAGATCAGCTAAAATGAATAAAAATCTCCGGGAAACTACCTGATTTGACACCTATGTACATGCAAACGCGGCGAAGCACATTCCCGCATGTGTGGAAAACATGCTTTTGGATACATTTCCCTCTAACGAGAGAGATATGTCACACTACCAGTGAATAGACTTTTCATGCAAATTAAACCAATTTTTCACGGCGGCCATAGACGCTATAGGTTTTATCTTGTTCACTTAGAAAATACATGCAAGGATATAAACTAGGTGTAGGATGCAACTTGTAAAACATTTTTCAGTTTTCGTTTTAGTTACAGAATTGTCTATCAGTTCGGGCGTCTGCAGAAACGGCCACAACTTAGAGTTTCACTTCACCCTATCTTCTATTCCGGAAAACATCACACGTGAACGTCTGCGTATGTGATTTTTGCTCGCGGTAGTATTTTCCGTAATTTATTCATGGAGTTTCAGGCGCTTTACTTGCCAAAGGGAACTCCATTTCCTGGGAAGGGAACGCAGATATGAATGTGATTCATAGTGATCGTAATTCACATGATGTGCTTTGATATAAATTCAATTCATATATTCCGCGTTGCGAAAGAATTCCTGGAAAGTAGATTGCGGGATTTCGCGAGATCCCGAGAAGTTTATTTGATTGAAAGAAAACGCTAATTAGATATGATTTACATCAAAATAGCTTTCAGTAATTCAGACAGATTGATTGAGGAAAATAACTAGCATCAAGCCTACATGTGTTATCCTATTTTGTTTGTAAGGGTCGCTGATATTGGATTCCTGAAAGTGTGGCTTGTTGAATGAAGGTTGCTATCAACTGTTGTTGCATCTTAATCAGTATTCCAAATTCGGTGTTCTGCATCTCAACAGATTGATAACAATTTATCATTGAATTGAACAAAATTGATTTGTTTTAGTAAATCTGGCTCTTTGTTAACCAAAAAAAGCATCCTTACGTCAACATTATATAAAAAGTGCAAAAAGCAATATTTTTTAGATAGAAATAAAATTTAACTACAAACGTTTTTCGATATAAATGCAAGTAACTGAAATTTTCTTTATTTTTTTTTTTGATTTCATAATCAATTCAATACAAATTTTTTTGGCTCTATTTTGAAATTATCATGAGAACAAACAAAATTTTCGTGTCAGCCCTGCGCTTTAATTATCAAAAAGTCATCTTTATTTAAGGTCAAAAGTGAAATTTCTCTTCAAACGGATTTTTTTTTAGAAAAATCTCTTTTTTATATATTTTACCATCTAATCGCTAGAAAAATTTATAAAATAATAAGCACAATTTTTTTTTTCAATTTTCTATAAGCCAAATTGAAGATGTAGTGTTCACCGTATGGCACCATATGTGAAAAGTCATCATCATCAAATTTTGGTTTATATATAATTTTCATTACGCTTAACGCAATCAAAAAAATCGTAAGATTGTTTTATTCAAAGAAATTTCCCGTATGGATGATATTAAAACTCTCTTTCAAGAATTTATCAATAAGAGGGAAATTTATATGATTTAAACAAAAGATGTTTTCTTTGTAGGTTACTTTATTCCTAAATCATTGGGGATCCAACAGTTTATTTACATCCTGAAACCAAATAAAGATAAATAAATACTAGCGAAATTTTGACCCAATTTGTCTGGAAATTTCATGAAGAAATCGATTAAAGATATTATTCAGGCAAACATTTCGGCTTGGGTTTAACACAACAAGAGTAAGAAATTTACTATACAGAAATTCTAGATTCTTTTAAAAACCAACGGTCATGCTTACGCTAGACCTCGAGAAGGCTTTAAATTTTGTACGGCATTTTTGGCAAGTAATTTAGCAAATCAAACATAATTGTTTCAATAGTTTGTTTAAAATGATCTGAAGTAAAGTTGTTTGATGCTACTGAGTCAGGTTAACTTCGTAGCTCATCTCTGTATTCTTCTCTGTAATTTTTACTATACAGCAATTTCATAAGCGATATCTCTAGCCCATACGTTGAAAGTAGCTTTTATGTGAATATGGAAAGTGTGCAAAGGTTTTCAAAAGGATCAGTGTGAAATTTAGAAAACTATGCCCAAAGAAAAAGTTCTCACCGATGAAAATAAAAATACGGACTCCCAAGGCCAATGGTTCTTCTAACCGACAAATAGCGCGCCTTACCATAATTCACAGGTATGTGATAAGGAAATTTATGGATAAGGCACAAAATAGGAAAAAAATATGGTAAATACAAGAAATTTATACCATGCATAATCGGAAGCAAGTCAATTCAATTACAGCAGAGGCTACAAAGAATAAGTTAAGTGCATCACAAATTGTGGTCAAATTGTATCTCCCTGTTACGAAAAGGCGAGTCCAAAAAATTTCGCATCACAATCCACATTTGATTTATAAAAATCCAAAGAGAAAACTAAGCAACAATAAATTAGTACGATTGTCGTTCACCAAAGACCACATGAACTAGACTTGAAAAAGGGACGCCGTTATCTTTTCTGATTAAAAAAAAGTTTAATTTACATGGGCCGATGGTCTAAGCTCATATTGGCATATTGGAAGTGTGATGGTTTCCTGTTTGTGTGGTGTCATTCCTTTTTTGGAAAATGTATCCAAAGATATTAACATTATTTTCCACCAAGATAATGCAGCAGCCTATACTGAACGTCTGACTCGACAATAGTTTAGTCTGCTTGCAGCCCAGATTTAAACCTTATAAGGAGTCTATGGTGTATCATGGCTCGAAGTATCTACCAAAACTCATTAAAACGAGAAATTTGCAAGCTTCGTGCGGAAATTGATTTCGAAACGATTGACAATCTAATAAAGTCCATGCCCAATCGAATTTTCGACGTTATTCGATATAACGGAAGACATACAAAATGTTAAGGGGGCTACCCTCTTTTAGCAGTGTAAAAACGGGTTATTTTTAATAATTTTTTAGATAAGTTTAAATTATGAATATTGGTAAAGGAGGAGTTACATTGAATAAACACACTTCCGAAATACACACACATTTATTCATGTATGTGAGTTTTTTTCATTGAAAATGCTGGTTGGAAAAATATCGGAAAAAACGAGGGGGGTGTGCGCCGTTGATGAAATTTTCGGGATGGTTGGTCTGAAACAAAGAATCAAATAGTTTTCGGTTCAGTATGTTAATAGCTAAAGCGCGAATAGAGCGATTTCTATTTTATTTAAATTCACAAAATGGCGGATATTTTTCGAAAAATTTCGAAAAACATGCTTTTTCACCGTTTTTTCGCCACAAAAAATATTTAAAATCAAATTTTTGAAAAATCCCCTGTATGTTGTCATAAAGAATGTTTGGTGAAAATTTGGTGAGAATAGGTACAGTAGTTCCCGAGATTTCATCAACGCTGCGTCGAAAAACGTTGTTACGTGAAAAAACGCGGTTAAAGTTTTTTTTTCAAAATCTAAGCGCATTTGTATTAATCTCTCTGGCTGAAGATCTTTGTGTTGTAATAGTGAATTTCGTACGGGAGAAACATTTGAACGAAGTAAAAATTCTATGAATTTGAATATTCATACATTTCTTGATTCAAAAATGGGAAAACGATTTTTCCTCTACCATCAAACCCAATTTCCCGTCGCCCAGCACGTAATATTTATGAATTAACATCGATAAGTATATGAACCCGTCACAAAGCCTCCTAATTATCCTGTCACTCATATCTCAGTTGCTACGTGCCAACGATGAGTTCATTAGCTTTCGAAGGCATATGTCTTTTTTGATTAGGACCTAGGTGTCTTTCCGGGGCCAACATATTAAGGATAAAGAATGTCAACGACCAGAATGATTGATGTAATACACAGAGGCGAGCATAAAGGGAAGTTGATTTTAGGCTTAACACCTACATTCGTTAATGTTGCTTATGATAATGAAGGCTTATTATCATATTACTGCCAAGCTGTCTTAATTATATTCTTCAAATTCATTACTGTTGTCATTGTTTCCTTTGGATCATATGCGAATAATTTAACATGTCAACCCCGAAAAAACAAGTATGATGCATAAAGATTCATGATATTCCTGAGAAATGGTATTTTTTGCATAAATCTTTCGAGTATGCTCGAGAGATACTATGAGAATGAAAGTTTCGTATTAGGGAAGGGTGATTACCACACGCTTAACATGAAGTCCTTGAATGTTCCTTGAACAAGAATGTAACGTGTGTCTCAGTGAAAAATTTTAACGAAAGAGATTTTAAGAATGTTGAATTATGTAAATTTTGTTTACGCACTCGGCATTGCTCAGAGATAAGTAAGTAAATATGCAAAAGCCTTGAAAAATCATTAGATGATGGAATTGTAAAATGAAAATTCTTGAGAATCATTTGAAAAGCCTAAAATGATTCAATTACTAAAAGTATGTTGAGTTTAATTTATGAAAAAATTCAATACGATATTTTCAACTTCACAGTATCCAGGCAGACTATTATAATTGATCCCGAAATCGAAATCAAAATTTTTAACGCATAAGTAACGTTTTGAGTTCTTAAAATTATTTTACAAATGTTTATAAAACAAACTACGTTTGGATGTATATTAACGTACATACTTGGGTGGTTAATTTTTTCTTTTAGAACAATTTCTCGCGAAAACAAAGTGTCATTGACAATTTTGAAGTGTCAATTGAAGCGCCTTAGCAATAACCTTTGCTGATGAAATTCGATTTAATTTTTTTTTGACACATCCAAGGTCATTTATGTCACGCACGATATATCACGAACAAAACGATGTATTAATGTCGTTAAAGTGTCAATCAAAGCGAAATCGCATTTTGATGAGTCAATCAAATTTTCTTGAGAAAAATTAAAATGTTTTTAAATTTAATAAAAACAGAAAATCAAATTTTTGTCAAAACAATAATTTTGTGTTTTTCAATCAAGAAATATGAATCTTAACAAACCACAAGGTGCGACCCTTGAGGTCCACACAGTCAACTACTCAGTAATATCTACATAAATATTAAAAATATTAAACACAATAATAATTATGAAAATAATACTACTTTAAATAATAATAATGTACCACTCATAAAAGTTATTATAATGACTACATATTATTCGTAACATCTCCGGGAGCGTCCATTGATTACGTAAGGGTTTTGATGGATGAGATGTTGATTGAATATTCACGTGGATCAATCAGCGTGGGGATAGGTTACAAAGCATTTCTACGCTATTTTTTATTTTAGAATAAGAGATATAAAGGTATAATCATTCGTCAGAACCCTTTTTACATGGTAACTTTGAAAAAAAAATATTTTTGAATAAAAATTTTTTGTAATCATGAGAAAAAGTTTTGCTGGTTTATGTACAAAAATCGATAAAAGTTTATAAATTTTATAAACACTTATTATTGCAATGTGCGAATCAGGTTAAAAATTTATTTTTTACGAAAAAATCCTAATTTCCACTTTTTTTTATTAAATTGAAAAAAAAACGGCTTAAACAATTTTTTTTATAAATCGCGTCGATTGATACCTTAATGGTGCAAATATTATATTTGGTTCGCGAAATATAGTGAATGACTTTAAAGGTTATGATGACTTTTAATGATTTTTTTTTAATTTAATTTTTTTGTAATCAGGACGAAAAGTTTTGTTGGTTTTTTTTACAAAAATTGTTTTGAGTTTTCAAACATTGATTACAGTCTTTTGAAAATCACGTACGTACGTATATACACACACATACATTCTTGTTTCTAAAAACACTTTAAAGACCTCAAAACGAAAAGAGAAGTCGAAAATTTCAAATTCGATTTTCGAGGCGATTACAACTTCCCATATACTGGGAAGTTAAGAAAAGTCTGAACATTTTTAACGAACAATATTATCATTTAATTGTTTATAAGAGCTGAAATAAACAAAATGTGAAGAACAAAGATAGCTGATTGGAAAACAGAAGTTAACATACAGATTTTATTGCCCGAAAATTTATTTCGAACGACCTTAAGACCCTTCCAACACGGTACGTTTAATTGCTGAAACTTTATTACCAAGTTGAATTTTCGAATGATTTTTATCCATGAGGTTTTTCAAAACAAACTGTACAAGCTGCAAAACTATCCAATTAATATCTACAAAAATTTCAAAAACGATAGGAAATACACTCTCTATACACATAACAGTAGAAGAATTTGCTAGTATCAATCGCGTCATACTATTATTCATCATGCTATCTTTTTTCATGATTACATTTTGCAATTACTAAAAACTATGCTACTTTGCATGATAACAACTGTTTAAAGTTACCGATCTTGCAAAACATTGATTCTTACAAGTGAAATTCAGATTGAAAAAATGGTTTATTTATTTTATAGTATTCCTATTTTTTGACGATTTTTTTAAACCATTTATTACCAAACACTATACAGCAACTGATTTTATAATATTATGAATATCAGAAGTGCAAATTAGATTTAAAATATAAATTTTTTCAAGAACTTTACTTTCAAGCAATTTGTTTTTATTAAATTAATAAACGAAGGTATTAATCTACAAAATCCTAACAACAATTATCAGCTGCGTTCATTGCTAAGAAGCTAAGTTTAAAATTTTCACGAACTTGACTTTGCCTCAAAACTCCCCTTTGATGAAAAATGCAACAAATGTCTCCATTCTCTGAAGGATGTATTCCGAATTCCGAACTATGTCAAGTCACCGATACATCAGATACAATCCTTGTTGACGTTGCCTATTCTGTGCTTTACTCAGTATGACGACTGTTATTTATGTGTTATCTGCAAATATTTAACTTTCAGTTATTTGTTCGAGTACAATTCAATCATAATTTCAAAGCAATCTGCTAGCGAATTAAGACAACCGATACATTGCTGGCAATTCATCACTCATAACTGTCGATTTCAATTACAGTCTAAACACATTGACTAGTATCGTTGTGTCCAAAGCAAATTTGTCTCCGATTCAATCAAACAAAACTGGCAAACAGCCTCCTGGCAGCGCACAATGCCAGGCCGAACAGAATAAACAGACCGTTTTGCAGGACATGAACACATTACAAAGAAGCCCACTACCCAGCTTGTGTCACCGACGAGATTACCAAATCAATCTTTTACCCGAAAATCATTAATCAGGATGAGGCATTAAAAAGCGATATTGGTCAGCAGCAGTGTTCGGTTGCTTCCTGGCTGGTCGCAGATCAGGGGGTTGTTGATTGAACGCGTCTCGAAGCATTCACGGATAGTCGAAACACTCAGGGAACAAACAGGCTGTTAGCTAATGCCAATCCACTTGTTCCCCCGAGTTCATCCTAAGGTAGTTGATTAAGCGCTGATCCACCTACTCCCCACTCGCGCGGTCGCTCTTCTTAAAATGTCTACCCTGCTCAATCCCTTCTCGGTTGGGTGTTCGATTCACTTCACCATTTTGGGAAAAATGACGAGTAATCTTTACTTTCCCATTGAATGGAGATGCTTTTACGAACCGATAATAGTCCTGAATTGAGCGCAAATAAAGCCCATTCAGCACCCGAACATTAATCATAACGAATTTCCAGGAAGTGGTAAAGGAATATTTAGAGTTGATTCATTGAATCCAGGCAGCTATTTATGATTTTGAGGATTCCTTTCACCATCACTCATCATCAAAACCACCACACATGGACGTGAGTATCCTGTTGCATATGTGAACAGCTAGGGTAAACATTTAATGGTTGGATAATGATGGTATTTCAGAATGTTGTATACTTGTGGAAGGTCTTTAAATTCTGCTAACAAAATCATACCTTTAAGAGTACAAAGTATTTTTCGGGGTCCATAACGGACCTTCGTTATTATACTGCTTCAGAGTTTTTTTGAGGTCAATGATCGTTCATACTCTTCACATCCTCTGCAAATTGCCACTGTTTTAGTTCTATTGTTACATAAAAGTCCATATTTTTTTCGAAAATTTTAAGGATTCATTTAGCATCAACCGGTCGTCAAAACATTTTTTTGAGGATTGAAGCAGTTTGATTCTTCCTTATCATAGACCATATTTTCAAAAGTTTTTTAAACTTCAATCCGTATGTTTGCTTTAAGCCCTGAGATCGACTTTCAGACTAGTTCTACATAACCATCCCAATACTCATAATCAATAGTTTTTACTTATCAGTTAGGTCAAAAATGTGAAGTGCTTCTGTTATCGACGTTTGTTGACTATAAGGAAGCAGGTTTTTTGGAGAAGTATCGATTGAAGATATGAGTTTAATTTTTCGTCCTAGTATTGATCCCTGCCTCAACTCATTAAAATTACGACTCACATCAAAATTATGGCAATTCTCAAACGCATACATCGAACCATCTTTGCCCACCCAATAAGAAGATCTGAAAAAATTGTTCAACAGTTATGAAGAGATAGGGAATAGCTCCTCCTAGAAAAGTATAACATATTCCTTATTTAAGTGTTGCATAATGGGATTAAAACTCCTTCGTTCTATTTTCCACGTTAATTCTCCGCAAAAATAAAATTACCTGTTAATTTGTGCACTTTCTAGACATAACTTCACACTAACCATAAAGTCTCGTAACTAACTCAAGAATCTTGTTTTTCACAGTTTTCTTTTATATGCAAATAAGTATTTAAGGAACTAACTGTTGTCTTTCCGAGTATTAGTTCGTGGTTTCAATCAACAAAACTGATCGATTGAGAAATGAAATAAAGAAAGAAAGTTACAAATATATCTCGAAATTCTTGTTTCAAATATAAATTTCCTTGCTTGAAGCTACTTATTAACATCTTATAAAATAAAACCATTGCACGACTAACAAAGCAACAATTCTTCAGTAAAACATTCAATCTGACCATATTTTTGATAGATTCCTTCGACCCACCTCTTTCCTTACTCGAGTCCTTCCAGGTTGACATGACTGACTTTAAGTTATGGTGGAAGAGGAGAATCGAATAAAAAACGCCCAGTTCTTCTGGTTTTGGTTGATTTCTCCTCTACCTTAAACACAGAGTCTTTTTCCTTAATTCATGTACCAAGGTTGCATTATTAATACGGCTATTTGTTTACACCGTTCCTTCGTATGATCCATATTGTTCGTTTTTCTGCTCTTGCTTCGAAGTTCCGAGCTTCATTTTTAGCGCTACATATTATATATTTACAAAACTTACTTTTCAAAACAATTAGCCAGTTCTGTTCTAATTGCATTGCGGCCTGCTGAATAAAGTGCATTAATTTCTTCAAGCACCAACTTGTTCCTTTTTACATTAATTATAGAATAGAGACCACTTCCCAAACATTATTGATTCTCTGAACTCTAGTGTGCCCTGGACCATGTTACCGCAACTGTCCGCAGGCGTGGACTCTGTAATGGACTCCTAAGTTAAATGTACACCAGAACTCTCGAAAAGCATGCACTCTACTGTCCTTCCGCAAACGATGCAATAAAAAGGCTTTTGCAAACAGGAACCCCAGAGTTTCAAGTTCCGAATTTTTTTTCCATGCTCTGTACTTTACTTGCTAAAAGCGGGAAATGGAGAAATAACTTGTAGCCAGCCACTTTAGTTTTCGGGAAAATGTTATTCCTATTGTTTTGCCGAAATAAAATGTGTGTGGAATGAATAAAAACAGTTTACAGTAAATTCACCACTGCAAGCTCAAAAAAGCGAGATGTAAGGATGCAAAAACAAACAACATTCAAGGGTCAAATGGAAATGTTTGGTTGGACAACCACTATATATATATTTTACTTTGTACTTCCATGACTTGTGTAGAGGCTTTTCAGACTGTTCATCAAATAAAGTTGATATTTTTGTCAGTGTTTGTTGGTTTGCAAGTTCATTGTTATTTATTTAGGAGATGAAAATTATGTAAATTATTTACTTTGTTTAAAGTGCTTGTCATGTAGTGCAAGGAATCTAAAGTAAATCAGTGACACTAGTAGACATGAGTTTCATAAATTCCTCGTCTCTGTTTAAAGTGATCTATATTTTCAGCGTTTCCTTCGATTTTACCCAACGCAACACCTTAAGAATATTCATTATTGATAACTGTGGTGAAAAATCAAGTTTAATGTGTGTATGCTTAACTCCTTTCGAACATTTTTTTTAAAAATCCTTTATTTACGATTCAAAAGCTTGCAAAGTATTCGTAGTATTCAAAGTATTTTAAAATCATTTGTCTCACAAAATGTTCATCCAAAAAATTTTACTCTTCTACATACAAGTATTTTTTTTTTTGAATTTTCAATTTATTTATTTATTACAATATTCTTATTTATCATATTACCGGGGATTTAAGGGGTTTACCTACTTTACAAGGCCAAAAAGGTCAAGTTTACAAGTTTATAGTGAAGCCCCTGTGATATATATCGGTGTAAATTTTTTGGCATTCAATAAATAAAGACTTGAAGTTATTAATTTTAGTGACGTCTTCAAAGGACAAAAAATTATAACCAACTGAAAGACTTACCTGAAACACAGAAATCAGAAATATTATGTTTTTTATGTTCCTGGCTATCGTGTGAACCAATAAAAAAGATTTCGACAAAAAAACAAAATGGCGTCGGTTCAAAACAAGTTGTCTCAAAATCTTCAGCTTTTGTGAATTTCTGGTTTAAAAATATATAAAAACAAAGATTATCCAGATGTTTGATATTCACACGATACCTTTCCATATTATAAATAAGCTGTGAAAATTTCAAAAGGATTGGTTGAGTAGATTTTGAAAAATCACTGGCACCGTATCAAAAAAAGTAGTTTCGAGAAAAAAGCGTTTAAAGCGCGCCAGGTGTATCCGACGCGTTCTGAAGCGCTCTAGAAATTATCGAAATAAACATGGATGTAACGCTCAGATCATTATGAAATTTTAACTGAGCATTACTGAAGTATGTACTTCTCTTTTGAAATGCGTAAAAATCGTTTTTTTTTTGTAAAGTAGGTATACCCCTTAAGAAAAGAAAATTTGGTGTGGCATTAACTTTTGAAGTAGAGTTAGAAATATTTACGTAAAAATTCATTCGGGGTGTGATTATAATGTTCGCATTGACTTTAGTTCTGGTGATAAATCGCATGAATAAATTTGTTAGTACTATGTCTTCGATGCACATTATGAGAAAGCACAAGTAGCTCACGAAAATAGTTATATTTCTCTCATTTAACTAGCATAGTATACACCTCAATGTATTTTAAATGCACGTGCAATTCCAATGAAAATATATGTAACACGCATTCAGCAAAAAATCAGAGCCAATTTTTTCGATATAAATGGGTTTATTCATTTGATTTAATATTAGTAGCCATGCATTCTTGCGTCAACGATCTCAACAAAATCATGCTTCGAAATTTAAATTTATCGAAAAAATCAACTGAGTTTCTTGCTTCAAGTCTTAAAGAAAGACATCGCCTTGAGCCTGCAACAACAATAACTTCTTATCGGCTAGGGGACAATATACTGTTACTTTTATTGATCTAGTATATTCTAGTTATATATCTAGGCTTTTCACATTTATTTGTCTTTCGAAATATAAACCAGAAGATGGGCGACTTGCGAAGATATGTAGCTCGATTAACGAGAATTGAAATAAGGTCCTAAAATTTCACGTTTTATTTTCTTTCTCGCAACATATTTCTTAAACCGTTAATTTACCTTAATCTTAGGGTTATTTAAAAGAAGAGGAATCACATGTCAACAGATTATTTCGAAATAGGCGCAAAATACTAATAGAATACATTTTGACCATTTGGATACATTTTCTGATTTGAGTGATTATATTGAAAAAAAATGGAAAGCGTTTCTTCCAACATATCAAGACGTTTAAGGGACTCCACCAGGGTTCGTGAAACCACCATATGATAGTGACCTACTGTTGAATTTTACAAAAAAAATTCCCCGACCAAAAACACAGTAGATCATACAAAAATGTGATTGTTAGTATTATTGTATCAGTTTTTGATCTACTATGATAATTTATGATTAAGTTATCATTCGTAACATATTCAGCAGTAAAAGTTTTAAAATAGATTCATTCTTCTTAGTTTTTAATTTTCATAATAATAGGGTCGCCTTTATCTTGAAAACTAAAGCCTAACGTTCCACTTATCTAAAATGCAAAATCAATACGTACAGGCAAAGTCACAGAATCACTGTTCCGCTGTGTAATGATATAATTTATTTTCAATGGGTCAATTTAATTTTCTATAAATACACCATTGATCTCTTAAACGCATGTTTCTTCTTTCGTAGTGTTGGATTAGATTCAAATGGCTATTTGATTGGTAAATTTTATTATAAAATATTGGACCCATTGGTATGGGAGATACTTAAGAGCTGGTTCCAAACAAAGTATCTTTTCTTTAATGACGATGATGCACAATTTCAGATGTGGTTAACACAATACGAAGTTTTGCTTTGAACACAAACACAAGCTTGTGCTTTAATAAAATTGTGTTTTTTAAGTCCTGCATGTATACGAACTTTATGTATATTTGGTTGTTCCTTTTTTTGAATTTCCACCCAAATACATTTCACTAATGCCTTTGCAATTAGTACATCAATTGGTTTCTATCTATTTGTTTTCCTCGATCAAAAGCTGAACATTTACGTACAACACAAAGTTGTAAATTAACAAATCCGCTTTGATCATGGAAATACGACGATTTCCTAATCTAATTGTTTGTAGGCGTGGGAATTTATAAAATTTAAAAGATTTAACAATCTTCGAATGGTTCTTTTAAATAAATTTATAAAATTCCATGCAACAGATGTTTAAAAATTTCCATTTCTTACAATTTGTTGGATAGTAGTTTTTAAGGATTGATATTTGTGATTACTGGGAAATTGGAAATGTTCTGTCTTTTTATTCAAATCATTTTATGGGTTGAATTATTTCTGTTAAGCTGAATAATATGCTCAAAGTCTGTATATAATTATGCGACAAGTATTCATGGAAAAATCAAGTATCAATAATTTTTTTCTCATTATTCAAGTGTGTTATTGGGTATATGTTCCGAAAACAACGAAAAATTTCTTTCCACCCAGTGAAATTATTTAATTTTCTGTTTGATCAATTATTTCGAAAACAAAACTTCAAAAGAGTACCTCACAATTAAATCCGAAAGGTGTAATCATGCTGGCGACTGTAATCAAACATACATACATGAAATCACAGCCTGCAAATTGGTCATAAATAATAATGGAGGATGGCCAGCTCTGCTACTTTTGAATTAATTTTGGCAGCACTGAGCATTACAACCAACTGAATATATTTTCCGCTGAGCTCGTTGTGATTACAATGGCCTACTCGATGGTTGTTTTTAAAATTTCACCATTTTGCATCCCTTGTTCGGATGCATTATGGTTGCCATTCGAACGATAATTGCATTAAAACAATTTGCATCGCAACTCTTCATGCGCGTCATCATTAAAAACAATCATATTTATTTATAAATTTTATTTCCTATGTAATTGGGTATCAAAAAATATGATAAATTAATTGGATTTCAATCAATATTAATTGCCTTAATTGATTTTTACTTGATGAAATGATGGAGGTGAGATTTTTTTTGCCCAACTCCATCTAAATTCAAATCCAAGTAAATTTCAAATTAATATACATACTTATCTATCCCATTTAAGATACCAGTCCATTTTGGAAGGCGAAAATCGACCATTTTTCAAGAACTTGTTTCTCAGACACTTTATTAGATGAATCTGAACATGAATCTTTTTCAAAGTAATATTTCATATTTCAATAATACAAAAACAGTACTTATAATTTTTGTTTTTTTATTATTTATTATTCTCTTTTATAGAGGGCGCTGAAATTAAGCTCTGGAAAAATCGCTACACCACGACAGACAGACAATCTATGGATTGGTAGATCTGAAACAAAAAATTTAAACGGCACAAAATGCATCAAAGTTTTTTAAACATCTGCAATGAGCCGAAAACGCGCGCACACTCAAAGTCACTTTTTATATATTAAACTAATGAATTTCGAAAAGATTTTTGAAGTTCTAAGGAGTCGAAAAATGCAACAAAAAAATTTCAATTTTTTGAAATTTATAAAGTGGACTGGTACCTTAATTCTTAGTAAACTATATCGGTTTTCTTAAATCAGGAATAAGTGCTTTTGATGCTTAAAACCGATCTTGAAACAACATAAACACTGCGTTGCGTTGAAGATAATAAGTAAAAGTTCTCGTTTTAATTTTTGGTTGGTTGGTTGGCCACGACAGGAAGTTACTAAAACCTAGCTGCGGGATGATGAGAACCGTTTAAATTCTCGTATCAAGGCAGTTTTGTAACTTATATTCAATTAAGCTTTTGCGAGGGATATCCATGAAGGGCGAGCCTTGGGTTTGCATCCCTTTCCTGGATAGTGGTTGGCATTCGCACTGACAATGTTGAATCGTTTCTTTCTTTATTCGTTTCAAATTTGCAGTTTCTGCTGAAATCGTTGTAGGGATTGCCCAATCTTCTACATGTCTGCGAATCAGACAGTACCCGTTCAGTACGTACATATATGATGAAACTTAATATTTCACGGCTCGTATTGAGGAGCTGCTTGATGCGTTTAGAGGACCTACCAAGTTTCCACAGGTTTCTCTTAGTAGCCAAGTCCTATTTGCAGCCTCTGTATAAAATTTTAACTTCATGGAACCTAGAGGATGGCCAAATTGAGGTATTTGTGTATAATCCTGGAGCTCAGTTCCAGCTGTTACCAAGGCATCTGCTTCGCAATCTCCTGGTAAATTTCTATGCCTCCGTTTTCAGTATAGGGTTACTTTTCAGTGCAGTGACATCTGGTTCAGTTGTGATCGACATTGCATTACAATTTTGGATGAGGTGTGCACGCTAGAGAGTGATTGGATAGAAGCTTGACTGTCAGAGCAGATAATTGAATTTTTTATAAAAAAAATTCTGGTTTCTTAACCTGTCTACTGCCTTGTATGTATATTTCAATGACCTCTCCTTAGAAGACGATGCACGACAGATGTAAATGTCGGCTGATTCCTGTATCTCACTCCTTTCTCTACCCGGGACGAAACCATGGTGCAAGCAGGGAATCCAAGAAGCAAGGTCTACTTTCTTTAACGTTGGTGCCAAAAGTGCAGAAATTTTAATCGTTTTGCACAGCACTATTCCTGCTGTCTCGTAAGGATCTCAGTCGGGAACCAATTTAATAGCATAAGCAATACTTTAGTCAATCTAGTATTTAGGACCCCGTTGATTGCAATAAGTGCAATTCCTCTGACATTGTTTAAGAAGTTTACATTTAAAGTTTTTGCAAATAGAAGGATTGGTTTCACTATAACCATATAGAATCATTATATTATTTTGGGCTTCAATCTCCAGTTTTTCCCAAAAGCTCTTTTGCAGCAGTAAATTGTGTATGCCAAAAAACTGCAAAAATTAAACTCATCATCATTTTATCAAGTAAAACTCATATGTATTGATTGAAATCCAATTAACGTTTCATTTTTTGATGCCAAATCACATAACGAATAATATTTATGAATAAATATGACTAATTTTGTTGATGATGATATCATACAAATGTCAACCATAATGCATCGGAACAAGGCATGCAAAATGGTGAAATTGTAAAGACAACAAACATTGGAATCACTAGAAGCTCAGTGGAAAATATATTAAGGGGCTGCATAGGTCTTTTATTTGCAAAAAATCAATATATATATATATCGATTCATATGAAAATATAGTACTTCAAAAGTATTTCCACCAAATTTGAAGTAAACTTGAGCAATATTACCGGAGTTATAGAGATTTGAATACCGCGCGGCCAGTACGTGCGCTCATCACAACATCAAAAGGATGCTCTGAACATCGCGAATGAGGCAAACGAATTACTGTATGAATCTGGAATCGACGACTTGGTGTAAGTCACTCAAAAATAACTTTAATTCTTTAAATCGCGGTAAAAGAAACTTTAAAAGCGTTTTTCTCGAAACTTTGCTTTTCCGTGAGGTAAGCACGATTTCTCGAGAACAAATCGTCGGATTTTGCTGAAACTTCGCACAGTTTCTCTTTATAGTTTGTGATTGAACTATATTTATTTGGTCGATTCGTTCTTGTTTTATACGAAAAAAAAATATTTCAAAAACGATAAGAATCACATAAATGCTTAAAAAAATATGAGACGAAAATTCATTCAAACATTTGATAGCTTTAAATTTCATTTTTTTTTCAATTCCTTTATTCAATCACTAGCCATATACTATAAGCAATTTTTTGAATTTTTGATTTGAGATGAACCTGCACCGAAATATTCTGCCTACCGCAAAAAAGGTCGAACGAGGTAAACTGCAGGAAAATTGATAATTTTCAATATTTGTAGCTGAAATTTTTTCTTCAACTTTTTAAAATGCTAAATTGTTATACATATGTATAAATTTAAAATAAAACTGATTTTTGGTTTTTAAAATACAATTTTTTGAGAAATTTGTGTTTTTCCTTCAAGACCTATGTAGCCCCTTAAGTTGGTGCCAAAAATAATTCAAATTTAAAAGACTGATATTGATTTCTTTTTTGAGAGTCGACCTTTAAACAATTATATGCTCATGTTTATATGAAAAATATAAAATATAATATATAGAGGGAACTTCGAACATACTGAGAAGTTAATAATACCAGCGACGACTTTCTTGGCTGTTACAACAAAAGCAACAAGCCTTACACCCTTTCTCGCACCGATCCATGATTCATATTATGTTTCATTTTTGTCTTATTAAGAACTTGCAGACAAGAAAAATGTTTGGTAGAACTGAAACATTAAAAATAAGTCTAAAGAACGCCACAACAATTTAAATTTTTTTTATGAATAATTTCTATTTCAACAAACCGCTTGGTAAGGATTATGAAAATTTATCTACGCGTTCTTAATCAACAAGATTCCAAACAAAATATAGGGAAATTGATTCGTTAAATTTTAAGGTGAAGGCAATTCACGAGACTGATATTTTTACACTTGAAGATTTTGTTTTGGATCAAATATGCATTTGATTGGATTTTTTTTGGAGATTGTGTTGAATTTATTACACTTTTTATCTATGATAAAAATTCTCATCTTTACTTAGAAAAATGCCATCAAGATACCCAATTTTCGTGAAAATTTCCATGTCTAGTAAGCACAAAATCAAACCAACAAAGACTACTAAGTTTTGCAATGTTCATTTAAGTATCAATCACAATTTCTGTCTCACGTTCATAACAACTTTGCTGTCAGGTCTTCACGTCGATTTCAATTTATCAAATTTGCATGAACGCAATATCCTGAAGATTAAAATCTATCGAATTTAAATTGCAAACGACAGATCTGCTCCATTCACTGCACGATGTGTTTTGATGAGAATGCAATTCGGAAAAATGCAGCAAAGATTCACAAAAAAAAAAACGATTCAAAAATTCATAGAATCGAATGCAAATACCAGGTCCTTGCAATGACAGCAATGAAAGAGTCCTTATCTTTTCTGGATCAAGTGTGATAGTGTTTGGACTCGATTATAGAATTTTCCATTTATCTTTGGAATTACCCTGGTGAATTTTGCAAAATGTTTGAAAGTCTGTCATTTCAATAAACTTTTAGTTTTTATGTTTTTTCAAAGTTTCAAAGTCGGTCAAAGTCACACCAAAAGTTCCGTCGTCTTCGATTCTAGAGTTAATAAATTATTTCATACCACTTTTCATTCTGAAATCCTGGAAACATTTTCGCTTCCTTGATAATTTCAGAGTTCCTTGAACTCTTCCTTGTATCTTAAAGGTATCTTTCTTTCAAAAAATCTCGTTCTACACCTACAGTTCAAATGAATGTAATATGAAAATTTTCCTTGAACGCAGCTCAGCTCAGCTTTCAATCTCATTTTCTTATCCTGTCGAGAATTTTTCAACAAGCTTTCGAAGAGGATGTTTTGAACGTCAGGAATTCGCCAGACATTATTGTATGAATTGTTGATGAAACGTGGCATTCAATGGCAAAGTTCACATCTTGGTTGACTTTGTTGTTGTTTGTTTGCATATTCAAGGCGTTTGACTCCTAGAAAATGAAGAAATTCAGCCATTTGTGACTCTCTTTGATTCATTGATCCAAGTTCACTTGAAGAGGGTGGATGCTTGAACATATAGGGTATGAATTTTTTTAGATTTGATTGAAAAATGAGCGCCACGATTGAAGACTACATTTCATATATAAGTTGGTATTTGTTAGCATAAAAAAATCAGTTGAATGGAACAATGATGAAGAAATGTGTACTAAGCTCTTGTCAAAAATGTTGTTAGCTTCAATTGACTGACAGTTTATGTAATATTTATCTTCAATGTAGTAGTAGCTTTTTACAAAAATCAAACGTACAAATGAAAATGGCAAAAGTTACTCGATTTATTTATAAATTCAAGCAGAGACTAAGAAGATATCACATCGCATTCTGCCTGCATATTTTTGTGGAGATTTGTTCCACTTTTTATGACCATAGAATATTGATATTTCTTATTTACTTTTTAAACATGGAATTTTGCATCAACCGTTGAATAAAATCAAAATTGATTTCTTACGAAACATTCAAGGACTATAATTAGATGGAATTTTACATCAAAATCCGATGTACCTAATTTCTTGAGTGCAATTTATGTGTTTTAAGCCCACTCAATTTTTCCATTTTATTTGAATTTATGCTGAAGATAAATCTTTCTATAAATGAATTCAAATATTTTTCTGTTGAAATATATTTTGCTTGTTTGGTATTATTCAATATTTGAATTGGATTGCATGTATTTAATATTTAATTGTTTCAGTTGTGAAAAGCACAAAAAGTTTCAAAGAAGTAACGAGTGCTAAGCTTTCAATTCTAATTTGTTTTTTATATTCAATTAATTATAAATTAATAATATTTCAATTAATTATAAATTAAAAATACTCCTTGAAGGTAAACGTAAATATTTTCAATATTTAAGACGTGTTGAGTTTTCAAATTTTATTCTTAATAGAAATGTTTAAACATTCTTCAAACTAACAAAGTCCACTTTTGTTAGACTTTTAATTTATGAGACTGCAATAATTTTCAATACATTAAGCGAACTCCTGCAAGTCGAAATGATCATCCTTTCAAAGCACTTAAAAAAGGTTCTGTTTTTATTTATTAACCGGGTCAATTTTTGTTGTTGAAATCGATTGTTTTTAAGGGCATAAATGATGGATTGCAAAAAAATTAAAACCTACACAGCAGTTCAAATATATCTTAAGCTTTTGTGATTGATAGACCATCAAAATGTTATTTTTTTCAGAAATTTTTAAAATATACTCTCCATTTCACAAATAAAGACCAGGGAGGATAAGGAGGAAAATATTAGACCAGGAAGGATCTGTAGAAAAACATTTTACCGTTGAGAGGGGCACACTGATTTTTGCAGGGAAAGTTGTGGAATAACTCGTATAACAATAATTGATTTATGCTCGCCCTCGAAAAAGTCGGGAAGATTAAAAATAAAATCGAAATGTTTGAAGTTTTTTGAAAAAATCGTGTTTTTACTGCTTATCTCAGTCCTAACTTTAAAACGATTCATTCCAGAGCAAAGTTGCGTGATAATAAAAGATGCGTGATAAAATTTTCAACAAAACAAGATTGGTTTGAAATTCTGGAATATTTTATCCTTGCCGCAAAATAGCAATACCTAATTAAAAACAAAATGAAAAAAACGTTTTTTATTCTTTTTTTTTACCATTTGAAATAAAAGTAGGGCCGTCATAGTTCGCTTAAAAAAATTTATAATAGAATAAAATAGCCCCCTCATTCTCATAAAAATCGAATCAGTAGATTTTACATAACAGCTTGGCAACCAAAATTTATTGTGAAAAAAATCAAAAAAATTTGAAATCTTGCAAGTCAGAAACTAAAGCTCATAGAAGTTTGAATTTTTTTAAATATATAAAAAAGTATTTCACGCATTGAATGCATTTAACAAAAATAAAATAAAATTATCAAGGTGGCTTCAGGATATTTTTGAAATTATAAACATTTTTTTTTGTTAATAAACAAATTGAATATCTCGGGCCAACTGAAAACAGATCCGCCTTAGTCTATATGAAGAATCGAAGAAATTTCAGCCTATTTGCGTATTTAAATACGATTTTCGTATATAATTATGAGTGAATTTCAAGTCGATATTTTGTTTTGAGGTTAGCTGCTTTAAGCAACAGTTGCCCGAACCACAATAAAACGAATTCCTTTCTATCTGCTAGTAATGAACCCTAAAACCTGGAAAAATTTAATGCCAGGTGCAATTCAATGTAAAAATCTAAATAAAGTTTAACTTAAAATTGCCAAAAAAACCTCAAATTACAACTGCACGATGGTCAATTAACTTCCCGAACACGACTGATAACGTAGTTAGCAAACTAAGCACCCAAATTATCAATTTTTCCTGGTTAGTAAGAGATGTTGCGCAATTGTGCATACACCAGTGTTTGTCCAATTAAATTATCTAATGATTGGCACAAAAACCAGAAAGCATGTCTCTGTATCTTTTTTTATTCACCATAACTCTGTTCCTATCCTTATTTTGAAAGAATTGGAGACCAATCATATCACATATATGATTCATAATTTAGGCAAATTTTTCAATGAATTTTCGAAATGCACACTACATCCCTTTTTAAGGCGAACGACGAATGACACTCAAACTCAATGTTATCCAAAATCAAAAATTAAATTCCAAAATTCATATATTTTTCGACGTGTACGAAAACGTTTAAAGGACTCTTTTAAAGTTTTTAGCTCTATTAATGAAAATAATATTGCAAAATTCAGTTAAAATGCAATTAAATGCTTTGCGAAACTTTTAACAGCTCCACCCTCCACACACATGATAACTTACGGTAAAATGGTATAGTCTAACTTTTGATGAAATATGTTTTTGAATATTCGATAAAATGCCAGCATGCATGTGTTGGGTGTTAAATTTTACAGAATACAATTTGCGAATATGCAACAGTAACTGTTTTGGATAGCTGGGAAAAGCATATTATTTTTCGTTTGCTCTCGTCATGTATAAAATAACATTAGAATTTATTATAGCATTGTAGTTGTCGATTTTTGATTTTTTTTATTAACCACATACGAAACACATTTGCAGTGCTGATAAGTGAATGTTTCGATGATTTTTTAACAAAATCGTAGTATATTAAAAGCAGTATTTAAAATGAGGAAAGTTTGATACTACTACAAAAATGTCTTGGCTGTGGAACGTAACATTCACTTATTAATGATATTTTTAAGGAATACAGATTAATGCTAAGTTTACAGGGGAATGCTATTTATTTTTATAAATTGAAAAGAATTCAAATGTTTGAAAGAGCTGCTACCTACATATTGATTCTATTTGCTTGCGTGGCTAAACAAAGAGCACTATCGCTTCATTCAGATCTGTTAATGTTCAAAAAATCAAGCGATCAATTTTTTTTGGAAACTCTCCGATGATGTGTGAAATAACTGCATGAGGTTTACCCTAGAACAATGCCAGGTGAGCTACTTCCCATATGCTACTTACTTTTAATATACGGCTTATTTTATTGACACTATCTTAAGGTATCACGTTTCGTCCCCATTGCAATGAACAGACCGTTTTAAGACGGCAATATTGATTGAAGCTTCATGATGTCATGAATGTTGAATCTTAAAACAATGCACAAACGTTTAACTCTCTGTTTGAATATCAACAAAAGTTACGTTCGCCATGTCTTGAGGTCACAGCTTTATATTTTTAAAGGAAAATCGCACCAATGGAATCAAAAAACAAACTTAAAAAAACCTTTTTGGAAAATAAAAAAATAAAAAATTATTTTAAGTTTCATTTAAGCAACAAAGTTCAAAAGTGTCAAAAATCTTTCTTTGAATTTTTGGGAATGTGAATAGGCTTGGGGATCACAGAGGCTACACAGAGGGGCTCATTACAGTTAAGTTTGATAGGAATACCGTTATGATTTCATTCCTCCTTGCTCATTATCTAAATTTCCAATCAATTTAAAATGCACGATTAAAAAAATTAAAATATTCGAAGGAAAAAAATCGATTACTTATTCAGAATTTCTTCTCCTACTATGCTCAATTATAATAATTCAATGCTCGTAGACAAACTATTAAATCGAGATTCAAGGCCAATTTCTGCTTCTCTCCTTGAATTGGGATACCAAGAAATATGCACAATCAGCCAGCAAACGTTCACTCTTAGCCACGGGTCTTCAGTTTGGGCATTTGAGGTATCGTAATATTTGCCTGAACCCTCCCTTCCGCGGCATATGACGCAAGATAACGCATTGTTGATCGGAAAATGGAAAATTTAAAAATCATAATCTGTATCCGCGCCAATTCATTTCTGAAAACGAACCTCAAAATGAGAAATCAATTTGATGCGACTTTCAAACACCTGCAATCAATAAACCGAAAGAACATCCACAAAAAGCGGAGAAAACTTCCGTAACTCATTTCACACTAGCCAATACAAAGAAGATGATTTTAATGATAGTTAAATTTTTGATCAATAAAATAAAATCATAATAAGAATGTCCTTACTAGCTCCACGGTAAACTTGAGAACTAATTAAAATTCCTACTTCTTAATCTAGGCGTATTCTAGTGCCCTCCTCGCCAGATGCCACTTCATTTCAATTGCCACCGCTGCCGTAGCTCACGATACGTTTTCTTCACCACAGGCTCCACGAGAACCGCCAAACTAAAAGCACCGAATGAAAATTCCAACCGCTAGAAAAAGAAAAGGGATCCTAAAAATTGAATTTCCAACGTTTAGTTCAGATACCATACACCATAAGAAGGACTGCGTTAAGCTTACTTCAATGCCACACATCTATTCTTGTGGTTGACCCCTGAACTCGAATATGAACACATTTATTTCCCCGGTTTAGGACAATTTCCGATTGCAATCGAAATTGACACGGTTTTACAAAATAGTGCCGCGATATATTAACGCTTTGCAGCCTATGACGCGTTAAATGAATCTTGCATCACGTCGCGTCGCGCAGACGTTTGTACGATGCCCTGGGTTACGGTTGATATAGAAGCTGAGATCCGAGCGTATCTTTGGCTGTTTGCTCCGTGTCATTTAATGAAGTCCGTTTTATCGTTCGCTACGTGGTTAAGATTTGCGCGCTGCTAATTTTTTGAGGCTGATACCGTTGGTGTCCTCAGCTATACAAATGTCTTACTATGACCCCATTTTGTCGCACCACTTCCGTGAAAATTCGTTGACTCCTTACCCTAGCCTAAATCCGAATCATGTAAACAATTTAAAATATCCACAAGTATAAATTCTAGATTTAATTCTAATCTCTTTCATTCAACTCTTTCCTGGGAATTTTTGTGGAATGTGATATACGTACCAATTCTTCACTGTACAATGTTCACCTGTATGGCATACCGATGGTGGTTGAGAGTCTTAAATATCACCTTAAAAAACTTTTGATTCCAGTGAGAATTGTTCAAGGGATCTGCCCTCTTGCAAACTCTAATAACAACAACAAAATTTATAGCTTACTCAGTGCACGAAGAGCACATCGTTGCTGGATGAGCTAAAAATCTAAATAAATTACTGAAAAGGACGAAGAGATATTCAATTTGCTTTTTCATCGAGGTTGGATGACCTCTTTTTCCCCGAAATTTAGAAATTAAAGAAATTTTCTGTTTATTGCGACTAATCTCGAGATATTTTGCTCTATGGGTAGCTGGGAACTCGCCTTTGTCTTACAGTAGTATTCTATTCCTGACACCACTGAGACACAGTAGAATAATTCATCAAACAAGACATGTGGGTAAACAGGCTGCCTATTCGTAACGCTTTAATGATCAGAGGTTCAAATCTCCCAACCAGCAAAACATCATAAAAATTACATGACTGTCGAAACAAATATCCTTTTAATGTTTTATTTTCTTTAATTAGTATTTGCAATTAGTGGCAAACCACAACCAAAAAGACAGGATCTAAGTCAAAACACAACTGAAACAAATCAAATTTAAACCCTCAACCCTTTTGCTATCTCAATCAGGAAACAAAACCACACGAGCCACATATCAAGTCAATTTAAAACTAACACGTCTCACGCATGAACAAACATTAAGGGACAAAATCAAATGCATCAATGTATTTAGTAAGACTTACATCTAGCCGAACAACCAACGGTCCCTGATTTATAAGACTCTAGTTAGTTACAAACAGATTTCTGGTGATTCCCTGGCCCATTCCACCCGAGCTGGTTGAGTTAATCCACTTCCTATCGTGGGATCTATCGTATTGTCCTAAAACTTAAGGAGAGTTCAAATAGAAAGGTTTGTTTAAAATATGTTTCTGTGGAAGCTCTAAAATAAGTTTGTTGACCTTTCCTTCAAAGGCTAAACGATAGAATGTATTTTCAATGAAATTCATTGGAGGGCAGGTATTTTGAGGGAAGTTCTGATAATTTGTAGCGGGCGTACAAGTGGTGAACTAGAAAATTACTGTTTGCAGATACATTAATTGAAAATTGAATTATTTATAAGCATAAACCTGAGACCGAAATTTGTTCGACAATATTAACTATACATTTCCATTTACGTGTTACGCATTATTTTATTACAATGAAATATGAAAGCAGGAGTCTTCTTGGAAAAATAAAAGGAACAGGAGTAGGAATTCATAACGACATCCAGCTAAATGAGTACAAAATATATTTTCCTTTCTTGCTATTAACATTATTTCATTTGCTGTAATATAATATGTGCATATTAATTCTGGTGTACACCCTCGGCTATCTCATTTAAGGAATATTATCCCAAATAATATTGTTTTATCTTTTATTCAATTTTCTTGAAGACAAACAAAAGACCAGCATGGAAAAACAAAATAATAAATGAACCCACCAGCATTCGTACACATTATGAGCATATGTTTGTTTGTATACGAGTTTGTAGCATTTTAAATAAACCCTCATAGGTGGTGAAAGATGCCATTCCCATTAGATGGATTCGACCAATGAAGATATTATTCAGCATAGACATTAATGGGTAATGTTGCGGAACACATAATCATTAATCATAAAAAAGACACAGATTGATTGATTCTAATTCACAGGCTCCAAGCTGGCTGAAATCATTTCAGCTAAGGATGTACACCCACACACTCGCACGCACTTTGAACTCACATACATACATACTAATGTATTCTACGTGATGTAAATGGAAAATTTATGTTTGCCGGCTTATATTTGCTAGGAATGCTAATATATAAAACGATCGTAACTTAACGAACGTGCTAAACGAAGAATATGTAAATAACTAATCAATGCCATCCTTATCAACGGATGGTTGTTCTTGTGAGACAGACGAAAAAAAACGATTAATTGAGGCAGGGCACCATATTGGCAATTCCAAAATGTAGTACTTGGAATTATCAAGGATTCCTTCACATAGTTTCTAGCTCATTATGTAACATTCTGATTCAAGTGATATCAACAATGCAGAAGAATGTAATTGGATCCAATCATGAATGATGAACTGTGTATACGAGGTACGTTCAAAAGTAATAAGTACTGCTCAAAATGAAAAGAAAATAAGATACTTGATGCAAAAAAGGCCTGCCTTATTTAAAACGATAATATTTCAACAAATTAAAATGCAAAGAAACATTTAACATTTTCGTAATAAATGTGAGTAAAAAGTTTATTTTCCAGACCCTTAGCAATTTGTCATAATAAATCACGGACATATCCTTACATCTAAGATAATCTCATGGCAAACGTGTTTACGTAATATATCTGTTTCACATCATATTTTCGACTCTTTTT
Source organism: Oxycera nigricornis (assembly GCA_963942545.1). Lineage (NCBI taxonomy): Eukaryota > Metazoa > Arthropoda > Insecta > Diptera > Stratiomyidae > Oxycera > Oxycera nigricornis. The sequence continues at coordinate 18,586,331 of OZ012659.1, forward strand.
CTTTGGATCATGAACGATTTTATATATAATTATACAGATTATATTGATAAAAATGTACACTTCAATCGCCCGTCAAACTTTTCGTATTATTTTGGGAAAGAGTAATAAACTATCAAAAATCTAACATATATGTATTCTGCTCAGAAAGTATCCCGAGTTTTGAATTTCCACGGGTTGCGTGTATTAAATTTTCGATGTTTTTATAGCGGTATGTTGGTACTCATGTTCCTCACTTATGCTGACATGTTCGGCCATTTTGAATCTTCAGTTAATTTTTGACAGCTATTTTGCTTGGACCACCGTATCCCTCAGATTTGGTCCCCGTTGACTTTTTCCAGAAACTGAAGAGGCCCAAGAAAAGACGGAACTACATCAAAAGATGACAAAAATGAATTTTTTAAGTGCTTCGAGCATTTGAAAAAACGTTGGCACAAGTGTATAAAATCTGATGGGAAGTACTTTGAAGGGGACAAAATAGATATTGATGCATAAATAAATAATTTTTGAAAAACTATAATTTTCACGATCCTTTTTGAGCAGACCTCGTATGCCGCCACGATAATTAACAAATCAACATGTATTTTCAAAATAAATAGTCATTGACGAAGAAATAATAGAAGTTTAATAGGTCTTATGAAACCGTACCGTACCGTAATTATTATTGGTAATTGCCCCAGGAACACGAATAAAACCTAAAACTTGATTGGGTAATGTATCCAGATAAAATAATAACTAATTCAAATATGAACGACTAACTTGAAAGCTACGATTATTTAAGTGAAAGGCTACAACTCAAATGAGTCTGAATAGCTCAAATGAAAACAATGCAATACCTGTCAAGTATTAACGCAATTTGAAGGGACGAGAATTTCAAAATGCCCTATAAAAATCGATTTTTACTGCAGATAATATGTGACCACTAGCGCAAGGAGCGTGCATGGAGCACTTTCATTCTTCGTACAGGCTTATAGGGTTATTCTACGTGGAAGCTGAAAGTATTTGAATGTTACATTTATTTAACAAGGATTGCGGAAGTCTAGGCTATATTACGGCATAGCCCTTATTTGTATCAATCGCTTTACTTAATGTTTAGCTAAAACGTATTTGCGATTTGCACAGGCAAAAAGCAAATCGAACGAGTGTGACAGATTGTCGGTAGAGGTGTCCTTGAGAACTGCATTACAAATCTTTTGAATGACCTCCACGTCAGCATAACGCTTTCTTTTCATGGGCAAATGCCTTTAGTCACTTGGTGCTAAATCAGAAGAATATGGTGATTTTTTATCAAAAAATCAGGCTCATTATCATATAACTAGCGCCATCTTCCTTATGTACAATATTCTGATCGAATAGGACGAACACATCACCCAAATGCTTCAAAACACAGCGGTAACTCTCTGCTCAGATGGAAAAAACTTTTTATGAATTATTTCTTTTGAATTGTACACAGAAACAAATGTTTTTTTATTTTATTGAAGAAGCACTTTTCGACACTTATCGCAATGTTGTACAAGACGTTTCAGCCCTTTTTTGACTCATTTATGATTGCCTTCGACTGCTGAACTCTGCACAATTTTTAGTTATCAGTCAACTTGCACGGACGCATCACACACTGTCACTTAAGGGGAGGGTAAGGTTTGTTTCGTCTAAAAAATACCTTTTTTTCATGAATTTTTTTACAAAAATTATTACAGTAGGTTTATTTTACTTATTATTATATGAAAGTACAACATGTGAAGAATATTTAGATTTTTGAATTTTGAATTTTGTTCAAAAATAGAGAGAAATAACGGATTTATTGTATGTAGATCTCCGCAAGCGCCTAGAAAAAAAAATTCTGTGCGGTGACCAGCCTACAGCATCACTGGATCATTTGAAACCAAAAAATCTAAATGCTTTCTTCAGTTTATTACTGTATCTCTCCAGTCTCGTCAAGTTTTTTTTTAATTATTCAATTTTTTTTAATTGTTGGCACCATTTTGAAGCCAAAATAACGATTTTTGACGAAAAAATCGACCTATTTGTTATTGTAAAATTGTTAGGAATTATTTTTCTTTAAAAACTTAGCGTAGCTAGAGAGCTATATATATGTAGAATATGTGTACATATGTGTGTCAAAACGATCGGTTCAGTAGTTTTTTCTGTAGGCTGGTCACCGACTTGAAAAATTACATGTTTGGGAAAATCGATTTAGAGTTTTGTACACTGAAAAAATGAAAACATCTTGAGAAAAACTGGATTTTCTTATAAAATACGTACATGTCATCATCGATGCCGAGTCCATACAGTACATCACTATCATCCACGTTATCTAAGGCATCTTTTTGCTCCTGCCGATAAAAGTAATACAATAGATACCGAAACAGTTGCCGCTCGCCGCCACTCAGCGCAGGTAGCTACATAAAAGGCGCGCAAACCTAAGAGGTACGGTGATTCAACCTACTGTAACTTCGTTGGTTTTACTCCGAATGACTTACAAATTTAATACAATATTCTTCAGATGTTTTACTTTCAGAAAACAAAAATGAAAAAAAACAGTTGTCAAACCTTACCCCCCCCCCTTAAAACGCATTAACTTCAATTTTGATGGTCTAATAGTCATTTTAAAAAGATCGTCCGAGAAGGATGTTTTTTCCAAGTCAAAACAATGTTCTATCTAAAAAAAAAAAGTCCTGTTTTCTTTGTAAAGCAACTTGGTTTATTTGTCTATTGTTTATTCTTCGAAGCTGGCTAGAAACATTCCATGTTCCTTCTATAACAGCACGAGCTCTATACGCAATATTAAGATATATAGTAGCAAAGGTTTTTAATTAAGAGTCAGAATGTGTGTGAAAATCAAACAATTAAGCAGAATATTGGCATGGAAATAGGATCTCTTTTGAACGACAAAGTTTGTGTATTGTATTTACTGTAATCTGCATAGCTTAGACACATTGAAACTTGCTTAACTATTTCCAACTTCTTCTCTTCAGTAACATTTACACAATCACGAATTGTTAGTGAAGTGCATAAAACACGAACTGTTTGGCTAACATTCTCACTTGTTTGGTTTCACACCGTTTCAGCTGGCACCTCTATTCGCTAACCTTTGTTATTTAAGTAAAAGCTTAGTGAGTGAGTAAGCCCCAGGTATACATTGTTTACGGATAAATGTTCAGCACTGTTGTTACTCCTACGATTCACAAAGAAGTGACACTCTTCAGGAAAACATTTATCGAACTTTTCGTGATATAGAACCATAACAAATCGATGTTGATGTTTAAAGCTTACTTTCAGAAGAAAATCAAACAAAAAGACTAAAAATCATAAAAGAAGCAAGTAAAATCAAACGTCTAGATACACTTGTTATTTTCTGAACTTGGGTTTCTCGTACACAGTCAATTTTTGGTTTTTATATCCTTTTTTAAATATAATTTCGTTTATTTCAATCTCACCAAAAAATTCACCGTGATTAATAGACATTCCAATAAAAAATTTAAATTTCAATAGTTTGAAATTTGTGAAATGTGATTTATTGGCTCATATTTATTCTGAAAAGTTGCAAAGCTTTTGCGATTATCTTGGAATTTTTCAGTATGACGATACATGGAAGGAACAGCGTATGGTTTCCAGCATAACTTTTGTTATTTAGTATAAAGGAAGGTCAACATCTACAAAATCAACTTAAAATTTAATATCCAAAAAAAGGAATACGTCAGTTACATTCAAAATATTTAAATAAATTTTAATTCGATTGTCCAAATGCACATTTACTCAGTTTGCTGAATAACAAAAAAAAACATTTTTTGTTTGTGTTTCATTATTTTTAGCTGAGAAGTCGCTAATCCGTTTGAGAACTTCTTGATTGCTTAATATGAACATGCAATAAAGAAAACCGTTACTAACTTTATAATATGAGTAAAATTTTTGGCATACATCTATATTTTTCAATCATTTTTTTCAGTATCAAAATATACATAACACCCCATGTTTGTATTCTATTGGCTGTTGGGAAAAACCTTCTTCCCATTTTGAATGTTTTGACTATTACATTTTTCTTGCACACTATTGATGGATTTGAATCAACTTATTGGCCACATGGATTCACTGAGCTCACAAATTTCAAGTTTCGTATAAAATATTTAAAAAAACACTTCAATCGCTGGTACAGTGACTACTTCTATCCATTTATGTACCGCTTGAAATGGATTCTTTCTGACAGTCAAATCGATGAATTTGCAATTCACGTTTTCGTCCTTTTTATTGTGAAAACTTAGTTCCGTCTCAAGCACGCGATTCACTTTACAATGAATTCCAGCTTCTTTTCACTGTTCCCTGTTCACCATCGCAGTTGGCAGGATCCTACCAACTTCAACTGAAACTTCCATTTGCTGAAAATAATTTCATCATCTGCAGCACAAAATGCGAACACTCGATGAACATAACAAACGTTTCTCACGAAAACTTCATCCTGCAACCGTGCATGAGATCCTTACAAGCGAATTTGTAACAATAAAAACGCTCAGTCGCAACGCGAAATGTTTATGCACACACTGACTACCATTTTTGGGGAGATAGCGCACACCATTCAAGCAAATCTTGTTGGAAATGAGTTAGTCCTTGCGTTGCTCCTTAATCCTACAAGCACACACTACATACAAGTAATAGAAAAGGCAGAAATCGGCGAGGTGTCGGACGAAGGATTGAAATCTGAAATGGCTGGGTTAAAGTAGCGAACAAGCAGGTTTAACTTTGTCAGCAATAACTTTTCAACAGATTCGTTTGACAAGGATGCGGTCCTTGAACGGATGGTGGCAAATACTTTGGATTAAGGATATGTGAGACGGAAGGGCATGTCAAGCAAGTGAGTTTCAACTATGCTTGTGTCCATTTATCATTTGGAAAGATGCCACGTAGTGTGAAAGCAGTTCAGAAAAGTATTAGAGTTGACTTTTCTTCAAAATTCAAAATTTAAATGAGTGAAGTACACTTGACTTTGATATAGTATCACCAAGCACAAGTAGCCGTTCAACTGTTTTGTTCCAACTTCAATATCTTAAGTATTTGGACAGGAATCGTCATCAATGGTGAACCCAAACAGAGAGAGAAGATAAGTTACGCTTCGGTGTTAATACATGCGAAACAATTAACCAATGCCTTTATGACGATTTGTTTCAATTCCAAGATTGATTACACATCGAAATTTTTTTTTAATTTTTCAATTAAGCATACTTCATATCAGTTCAATTGCTATTCAAAATTATTTCAAAGCGGTCCACGCCAACCATTGATTTGAACTTTTGCATTTTATTTTGCATTTGTTTTATTATTATTTTCCAAATCAGCTTCTGACGGGCAATCAATTTACGATGGAAAAGAAATCATCATAGAGGTATTGGCGATTTTTTTCACGCACGTGTTAACACCGAAGCATACCTTGTCTCTATTTTCTCCGACAAATATAGTCGTAGCTACAAGAAGATACTTTCGGCAACTATTTCAGGCTAACAACCGACTCCTCCAGTTTGCATACCTCCAAAACCGTTTTCTATTTGCGTCCTTCGAGTTTTGTTAATATGCTCGACGTTTGATGGTGCACCTTGAAGTTCTCCCATCATGAGATCTAAGTGGGTGGCGTAGTAACCAGTGGCGAGGGGTGAAAAATTACTGTGGGTAAGCCGCTTACTATTTGAGAGACATGGACCCTTAACAGACAAAACAGTATATTATGAGCATATAGAGAAATACTACAGTAATCATTCTTTCTATTGTATACATTTTAAATTACAATCAGTTATGAAATATTTATATTTTTATGTTATGTGTATCGGTTTTGACCTTATTGGCAAGGAATGTATATATTAAGCAAATACGAAATTAAGGAATTTGATTTCGTTTAAAGATATGGATTTCAGTAATGGCTCGTTGCATAAAACTTTGGGTCGATCTAAAAAAGAGGCTCTATTTTGTCAACTACATTTCTTGGTTTTACTGGAATTTGGTTTGAAACAACTCCTACTACCAAAAATAAAGTTGTCCAGCAAGAACCACGAGAAGGTCTAGAGCTTTCTTGCCTAGCATCAATTTTCACAGCTGATTTGCAAGCCGGGAACGCTACCGGCTTTTTGACTTGTTTCCATATCCTATTGAGGAAAACCGAGCTGCCATTCCAACAAACCGAGGTTGAATGCCCACCTTAAATTTTTGATGAATTCGAGACTCGGAAAGATTTGCTGCAACTTTTACAGAGGTTGATCGCTTTGCTTTCTATAATGGAACTATGAGGATGTGTAGAATGAAGAGAATGGAGTATGATGGAATAAACACTGAGATCAAGTGGAACGATTGTGCATGTTTACAGTGATGCATGCAAGTAAATAAACACTTCATTCCCATATAAAACTGAAGTGTTAGACATTTTTGGAACATATTTAGAAAGGGAAGCCGATGGGAATCGGCTTATATGAACGCCTCGCCACTGGTATTAACGTCAGGTCTGCCCTGATCACCAGGATCCTAAAACTTTTGGTTGTAAAGAATCGAAAATTCAGTCAACCTTTTACGAACACCAATATATGCCTTAGAATACAATACTAAAAATTTGCAATTGCCTTTTCTGAGATCCTGTACGAGATAACATTTCCCATTGCTTTACTAATACTGGATGGATGATAATTTTTGGATAGAATATAATGTTGCGAGTTGTTAACCAATGTTTAAAATCAATGGAACAATAGCTAAAATTGAACCCGGATCTTGAGTTAATGCTAGAGTTACCTTATTTACTTGACCGTAATTATTCCTAAAATTTTACTCAGGTACGATTAACAACTGAGTTAACTGATAGTCCAGTACCAAATCTCATTTCAGAGTACTAATTATTGAAAAGCAGCTACGAACCTGACACTCAATGCATAGAAAGATAGGGGTTAGGCAACCAACGAATTCTTATTTCCATTTCTTTAAACCCACCAACCTGAATGAAATGTAGACACTCCAAATATTTTTTACAGCACAAACTAGCTTCCTTTGAAATCATCAATTACATCAACGGCTTGGATAAAACCAAAATAAAATTTTTATTCTCGTCGTCACTAGATCAAACAATCAATATAAATGTTCCAATACCATAAATCATTTGCTATAAGCAATCAACTTCCGCACATTGCAAAAGATTTCGATATGATTAATGTTTTATCTTTATCATGAATAAACCAATAGATTTTTGCTATTGAAAGCTTTTTAACATATTGTCAAATATTAAGAGGTTAATACATGGTTTATTAAGATAAATTTTTGGAAAATATCCATAAGAAATCGATATCAATTACTTTGCATAAAGGGTTGATCAAAAAATTCATTCGAGGTGCTTAAAAACATCAAATTTCATTTAAAATTTAGCACTTTCTGCAATAGATGAATCACCTGTGTTTTAAAAAATAAAAGTGTGTTTATCATAAAATAAATGGATTTTAAATTATCTATTGAAATGAATTTAATTCATAATTGCTTGCCATTCAAGGTTTAACATCTACTGAAACCGTAAAAGTTGATCAGAATGCATAAGAATGGTTAAAGAGGAATGAGTTTTCAATAGTATTGTGATCAAGTCGAATGGCTTAATGATTTTCTTCGTTAGCAACTGAAATTGAGTTTTCATCTCTTGATGAGCTCTATGTTTCGGTTTAATGGTATCTTACACGGATTTGGTGAGCGATAAAGAATCAATCCTTTTAAAATAAACGGCAAAAGGTGGTGAAGTGAGAGATAAAATTAGGCAGAAATTTACAGAATTTGACTACAGTGTATTCAAATTTGAGATTGTAGGGGAGTGCAATTTAATTCACAAGGAATAATTAACCAGATAGAGAGGGAAAGTTAATCCTATCAAAATTTACTTATTTATTTAGATTTTATCATACAGTTAAAGAAGTCCAATTACAAAACAAACAGAAAGTATAACCAATTAAATCAAATGTGCTTCATACTCTTTTTAAAAACAAAAAAAAAAGTGAGTGAGGAAACGGGCCAAGAATATTGTAATTTTCGGGGAACCACAACAGCGGCAAATGGAAGTACCTGCGACATAAACAAGAACTGATGTACGATTCAAATCAGGAGAGTAATGGATCATACAGGTTAGAGGAAAATGTCATGAAGACTAGAGATAGGTAGAATTACCTGAATATTATGTGAAGAAAAATAAGGATCAGCTGTAATACTTGTATAATGGAAAACAACAGACGATACAGAGACAAGATTCTATGATGAATTGATTATTAGAAGATCATGCCAATGGCCATTTAAATTAAATAAACACCCGGAAAAGTTAGAATGAAATTAGGTAGTGAGCGAGGAATATTTGTTTTGGGTTCATTTTTATAGTAAAATCATTTTGTAGTAAAATGTGAAAATGAGTTTCCTCGTTATTGCTTTCAAAGAATTTTTTACGTTTATTTTACTATTTTCCAGATCATACATCATTTGAAGGGAGTTATTTATTGCCGATTTCTTAAAAAAATGGTTAAAAACCATTGAAGTGAACAAAAAATATTAGAACTCAAAATCAACATTACTGTGTACATCACGAATAAATGTATAAATTCAAATCAATTAACAAGATGTCATGTTGTTTTCGCCGAAACGCACATTCTAGTAGATTTTAGAAATATTTCTTCATTCGGCTTGCTTTTCTTCAAACTTATAAATCGACTTACCTATTATTCATATAATATCCTCAAATACCAAAATTTGACTTGATTGCAACTTTAATTTAAGTTTATTTCATTATTTGTTTTCTAATATTTTATAAACGACTGATTGATTTCGCAGAAACAAAAAAATTGACTTAAAATTAACCATTGCAAAGCTTTGTGTCTGGTTTTCGGCTTTTTGAACTCGAATTTTTCCGGGAATATTTTTTTTCAATTGCATTCAAAAATCGCGTAAAAATGTCGAACAGCCCAAGAATTACATAAACAGATTTCAGTGAATATTATTTCTGGGTATTGCTTGGAAATTAAACTTCAACGTGAATCTCTTTTTCATTAAAACGACCACATGACCTTTGTTTGAATTCGAAGAAAGAATCCTGGCAACCAAACACTCACTCTCAAACGATCTCGGAGATTTATTCGTGGTGTCCATAAAATCACAAGCGTAATTTATCTTTTTCGTCCTTTTCGCAGTGAAAACTGATTGCCACCCGTTACCAGCCAATAAATCCAAATGGAAAAGCTCATTGCAAGTGGCCACCACCCACCAATCGCACACATTCAATTTGAAATCACTTTCACTCCCGCCGTGTTTTGAATTTGATAAATTATTCTCCTTAATGGCGGCGAGCGCTTATAGAAAACGAAAGCGTAAAGAATGTAGAACTAATGAGAGAAAAAAGTTAGACAAAGTTATTTATTTTGCTTCTCGCACCGGAAAGATATAAGGAGTCGAGAAAAGCAGGGAGCTTGAGTGGCAAGAGCTATGGCATGGCTCTATACTAACATTAAAGTGACCACAATTTCGGGTGTGTAAGTATTGAGAATTTTTTTTTGTTCAGCATTCATTTTGTCGGTCGGCATTCACAATTTTTGGTGATTTCAAACAACGATCAATACCTAGAGCAGGAAATAAATGAAAACAATTTCGATAGCGGAAATCTGTAACACACTAAAATAAGTTTGAGAAGTGCCTATTGCAGAATATTTCAAAATAAAATAGTATGAAGCGGATGATATACTTATTCAAATGATTCCAGCGTAAAAAGGGTTTTAACCAGTTTTCAAATAAGTTAGAATATATTTTAAATGCATTCGTTTTTCCCTTCCGTCCATTTGTGCAATTCTAGAAAATCCACAGCTCTGTCAAAATTTGCTAAGCCTTGGTTACAATTTTTTTGAAATTTTAATATAATATAGAAATTCGTGTAACACATAAAAACAACTACTCATCATACATGAAGTTCAAGCTTTAGTAACCTAGTATAACTTTTAACAATGAAATAATATTAGCTTCCACATAATGAAAAGTAGCTGCTGAAGCAATCAAAGTACAATTAATATCCTTGTTATACAATGAATAAATAATGAAAGAGTGGATCTTTCAATAGAGTAAAGGTAATTCAAGTTAGTTACAGAAAACGTTCTTAGGTCTAACATCATTATCGATACCTCATGTTAAAAATGACCCGAACATTATAATTAATTCGTATAGTCATCGTTCTGACAGTAACCTAATGGATTTATCTCTTTTATGGTACGTGAACCATAGTCACTACTCTCAATTCACATTTCTAATGAAGTGATGTGTCCCACGCTGAAGATTTCGTCATTATTCCTCCGAAAAAAGCAAAAAACCACATTACCATTTGGTCCACTGAGCTTAACCAAAAATTAAATTCCATCCTCAGCAGCAGCGAGTATGTAAATTATGCATTTATTTATCATTCAAGGGTCCGACCGCGATGAGGATAATCCCAGGCGTAAGAACACATTTGCATGTTATATATGATGCCTCAGGCCGACATCGGACACATTGTAAGGACAAAATGTAAGCCTATTTGGTTGTACAATTGTCTTAGCAACGGTGCTAATGTTTAAAACATTCCGACTAGCTGGATCAGCCCTTTATGGTAAATCTTCAAGAACGAATAGACCAATTTTGTCGGGGTCAGATGTCATTAAAGTTGAAATAATTGACATGGGTATGACATCCCGTTGTAAGGACGAATTTTCTGAATAATTTACGTGAATGTGGTCCCCATCACTTCACCAGCACACTACGTTTTATATGTATTAATTAAATGCATTTGTTACAGCATTGGAGAGAGAAAATATGCAATAATGCTAGTGCATAGATTATCAGCTTGCCGAGGATAAAATTTTCTAGAATCATTGTGTGGTAAAATTCATCACTTTATTTATTGCAGTTCAAATGGAGATACAAATTTTAATATTTAATCAAAATAACAAACTAACATTAATAAATTAGAAATATACCAGGGCGGATCTGTAAAAAAACGACTAAATTTGGCCGCACACAGATTTTTGCGGGAAAAGTTGTGGAATAACTCGTATAACAATAGTTGACTTACGCTCTCTCTCAAAAAAGGCGGGAACATTAAAAACAAATCGAAATGTTTAAAAAATTAAAAAAAAACGTTTTTTTTCTACTTCTCTTACTCCCAACTTTAAACCGGTTCATTTTAGGTGAAAATTGGATGAAAATTTAAGTTGCGTAATAAAATTCTCTATAAGACAGGATAGGTTAAAAATCTTGACAAATTTAACCCTTGCCGCAAAATTGCAATGAATATAAAAACAAAGGAAGTAAAAAGGCTTTTTTTATTTATGTATTTTTACCACTTGAAATGCACTTTGGACTTTCATTTCTCGTCTAAAAAATATTTACAATATCATAAAATAGTAAACAAATTTTCATCAAAATCGATTCGGTTGATGGAAGCATGGCTCCTATGACTGAATCCGCAGCTACCCAGCACTGTTTTAGAGTTTATTACCAAGTTTAGCAAAACATCCTGAGCCTGCTCTGATATTCCGATTTTAATTTTTTAAAGTGCATTTAATAGCTGAAGAGTTGTTTTATATGTGAAAAACTTTTCATTTTTCAAACTTTTATAAGCTTAATTTTCTGACTTGCAAGCTTTCAAAAAAAATTTTTTTTTTTAATAAATTTAGATTGCACAATTCTTATGGGCAATCTACCGGATCGATTTTGATGAAAATTTGTTTGCTATTTTATGATATTGTAAAATATTGTTTAGACAAAATATGAAATTTTTTAGTGTATTAAAGTGGCAAAAAAATTAAATAAAAAAGGCTTTTTCCTACCTGTTTTTTCATATATATTGCAATTTTGCGGTAAGGGTCACATGTTTTAAGATTTTTAACCAATCTTATCTTATACAGAATTTCATTACGCAACTTCCATTGACCTAAAATGAACCATTTTAAAAGTAGGAGTGAAAAAAAGTAGGAAAAAACGATTTTTTTACCTTTTAAACATTTCGATTTTTTTAATGTTAGCGACTTTTTGAGAGGAAGCATAAGTCAATTATTTTATACGAGTTGTTGCACAACTTTCCCCGCAAAATCAGTGTGACCACCTCAACGGCCAACTGAAAACAGACCGGCCTTGGTCAAAAACCAATTTAAAAACATTGACAGAGTCCGCGATAATTTTTCCGACTAAAAACTTTCATTTATTCGGTAAGCAGGAATTCAAGATTTATTGCAATCAGATGGGTTGATTTGTAAAATCAGCTATTTACAGTTAATGTGAAAATACAAGAAAATCGATTACCGTATGCTATAAACTGAGGCGCATTTTTGCAAAAGGGTATAAGTACCAAAATCGAGTTTGATATCGATTTTCATGTAAAATTTCACGAAGAATCGAATGGTCACGTTCCGGTTTGTCGAAACGGGACGAATCCCGCCTTAAAAGCATGGAGTTTTTTCAAAACGGTACTAGTTCTATAGTTTTTTCAAAATGTTACATATTTTATATCCTTTTCCTATAAATAAAATTGATACCAATGTGTCAACAACATCACATTACAGTGAGATTTAAATTAAATTAAATCAAATAGCATCAATAGAAAACCCATCTCTTGGGCTAGGGTGGAAATGGTTTTGCAAAACGGTATAGAAATCGGATGTTTACCGTTTTGCAAAACCTCCCCAATTCCATAGTTAACTTCCCATCTGATGGAACAGGTAATTGAATCATGTTGATAGATAAATACAATCTCGCTACATTCTAGATAATTTAGCAACAATTCAATTTTTGAAAAATGAAAATGCCAAGAGTTTAATTGTTTTTTTTTGATTCCCGAAAATTCAGCTTTTTGGAACTGTACCCTTTTGTAAAACTGTGCCTCAATTGTAAGCATCAAGAAACAAATAAAATTTGAAAAAAGTATCTTTTTAATTGAAACTTTTAATTCAACTTCATTTCGTAACGTTACGATTGATTTTTGAGCCACTTCTACTAAGCTAAGTTTAATTATAATACAAGTTTATTTTGATAATTTAGTAAGTGTAATATGAAAGGTAGCAATTACTCCAAAAAGATATAAATAGCCGCAAATTCTGCACTATTTAAAACTCCACAAGGTACGTTTAGACTATTTTTTGGTAACTGCCGATATTATATTGTGATGTAAATTGATACTTAATAAATTAAAAACCTTTTGACCAAAAAATAATTTTCTCAATTGTTTTGTTCTTTTTCCGAAACCTTATTTTAAAAAATTCGATTTGTTAGGTAGCGGCCAATAATCTTTCAAATTACAAATCAAAGAAAATTCCTACTATTTAAGTTGTCAAAACTAAGTCAGCAACAACAAAATAACATAAAAATATTACTTATTAATAAATATTAATATATAACCATACAATTTTCTTTTTCATTTATGTTCCAAAAACACATGTGGAGTGAGCTTATTGAAAATTATTTTTCTTTCCTTTATGAACTGTGCTTAAACTGTTAAAAAAAATTCGTCTTATAGGTAAAATTTGGAAAAAAAATTGTTTAAACACATTATAATTTTCTTTTTAAATTGCCTGGGCACAAATGAATCGATAATTCAAGGCCATTAAGTATTTTCATTAGCATTTCTAGTGTCTTTTTTATCTAAAATTAATTTATTTATTTATTTCTGGTTTGTTTCATCTGAAATTATTATCAAACCACTTTACGGTAGATGAAAAAAACAGTATTAGTCGTAGAGAATTTTTAAAAATTTAATTTTTTGAAAAATTGTTAAAATTCGAACATGAGGGTCTCATTATAAAAATCTACCGTTATTTGTTTTGAAAACATGTGCAATCATTTTTTTTTTAAAGTTTTAGATGATTACATAAATAACATTTTAAAAATAAAGATCAACGAATAATGAATCGATTCTTCAGATTTTTTTGGTTATCGTTTAGTTTTGAGAAAAATGTGTTTGAAGTTTTTGATTGAGCTTTTCTAGCAATATAAAAGAAAAACTTTATTTTTAAAAAAAAAAACTACCAGTGAATAAATATGGCCCCTTTTATGGTTTCTTCAAAAAAAATCTTCAGTTTTTTGATAAATTTCGGTGTTTTGAACGGCATAATGATTGGATACACATTACATATAAAAACTTTATCAACTTTGAAGATTTTCGAATGAAGTGTTCAGAAAATATAGTTGAAAGATTAAACAAACAAAAAATCATTTCGAAAATCAAAGTATTCGCCTTAACATTGATTTACTTTTTGGAGGAATATTAATGATACCAAATTTAAATAATTCATGAACTCTCAAAATTCATTATTGACTATATTTTGAATAAGCAAACTTTATCATTTCTTAGTCGCACGTTCATATTATAGCGAGTTTACATAGGCAGTGATTTAGTTGCTTTAGTGAATCCTGGCACGTCAGTAAAATTAAATATCGCGTATAAAGTTGTTTGGTATGCCAGATTCAATAGAGCATGTATGAATGAAAAAGTTCGGATCTTTTAACTTTTCCATGCATCAGTACGACTCATGTAACAGTGAAGTAAGAAATTTGATGCGGGTGAAGATGAAATGTACGTTTATAAGGCAAATGCTGCATGCTTTGATATTTTTAATATAATTTCTCACACAATAATAATATTTTCCACAAATTTGAATTGCACAAAATGTGCGGAAGTCGCAGCTGCTGATAAAGGGGGCTCCAAGATTCATGCCTCCATTACTTATTAGCGTAATAAAGCAGATTAAGGACTACTTCATAAGAATGGTTGAAACACATTCTCAGCTGTGAAAATGGGTATGGTGTCGAGTCCACTATATCGCAGACTGCTAGTACCCGCATTTCAATGAATACGAACTACAATTTTTAATCCCGAATTTGTAAAAATTTTGAAATGAAATATTGGTATCCCTGCACATAGAAAACACATGCATGTATCAATCAAACAACTATTGTCCATGCCACTTATCAAGGCGTACGTGAGTGCCAGCTCGTATGTATTCATATTTTCCTCGAGAAAACCCATTTCCATTCAGAAATCCAGCCGCGTCCTAATCACCAATCGCATCAAGTTCAAATCCCATTGAAATATCAATAACGCAAACCTTTGTGGTGCAAGTCCCAATGTGATTTTCAAAATTGAAATTAAATCACGAATTCGGGCTAAAACGTTCAACGTTCGTGTAGTCAACACAAATGTTATGCGTGCGTAATTGAATTGCGAACAGTGCGATTCCGATGAATAATTTATTTCATTCATGTTACGTACATATGTAAATCATTTGTTTCGCAATCGCTTCAGCATGTGCCATTCGAAATAGCAGAAGCTCGCGTTTCGGAAATTTCAATTGTTTCAAATTTCCCGCTCCACAAAACCATAACAGCACCAAACAAACCTGAAACGATAGCAATCCAAAAAAGGACGTGCTCGTTCCATCGTATGAATAAAAAAACATCGCTATGGTTACGTTTACCATTGAGAGTTTCCACGTTGATTTTCAGATTGACTGCGTAACGCTTAGAATTTCCTTGAAATGAAATACATCACAAAGCTGAAGAGATTAGCAAGACTGTTACAATTGAAACAAACAACGATCCTGATTTTCTTGGAAATTTGCAAGAGTGAAGGATAGCAGCTTCAAGATATTGTGAAAAGTTGAATGGCATGAATTTATTTAGTTTACAACGGTTCAAGTATATTTTGAATTTGTCGTTTACAGAATCGTATATTCGTCTGCTACATTTTAACATTCAATATTTTCCTACATAGTATTCAATTAAAAAATGTAAAAATAAAAAAACTAAATAGTTCATTTACTTTTCAGAGTTTTCAGATTTGTTAATAAACACTTGACAAAACCCATTTATTCAAAAAGCGGTTGAAAATATTTAACCACTAAACGCCGCGTTGCACCGATTTTTCTGAAATTGCATGAAATTTTTTTTGAAAATATAAATCAGCAAAATCACATTTTTATTAGGATAAGCTGAATTGGTGACCAACCTTAACCCTACGATATCTACTTTTGTACAATTTCCTTCGAATTAATTAATTACTTAAAAAGCTGATTGGTAGATGTGTGTTCTTTCTTCTAAAAACAACACTGCATAGTTTTATTTATTTAGTCCAAATATTACAAATGGTTTCTTCTCCTAAAGGCGTCCTGCACTTTTTCCATATAATTGACACCATTTACATATTCGGAGTAAATTATTTGTTCAAAGTGGAACACAAATGTATATTAACAAATTAAACGAAATTAGCTTCTAATATAAACAAGTTTCTCTTCAGGAGTTTCATCAGTAAAATTACTTTGGAAATTCGCAACCAATTTCTATAAGCGCTTAATTTTTTTGATTTGTATCTGTATCAGATTTGTAATTAGAAGATACACTGTAAAGTCGCGATTCATGTTAAGGGGTTACATAGGTCCTGCATTTTAAAAAAAATCGATCGGAATTTTTTATTTCACGTGGTCAGTACGTGCGCATGCAACGCGGTTCTACCGCGTAAAATCAGCTCCTTTCTTTTTCATCAAATATCACAACATCAAAAGGATGCTCTGAACATCGCGAATGAGAAGAATGAATTACTGTATGTACCTGGAATCGACGACACGATGCAAGTCGCTAAAAAATAATTTTAATCCAAAATCGCGGTAAAAAAAAACTTTAAACGCGTATTTCTCGCACGGTAGTCACGATTTTCCGAGAACGAATCAACCGATTTTGCTGAAACTTTGCACAGTTCCTCTTTATAGTATTGGCTCATTTTTGAATGAAGGGATTTTCATTCGGTCGACTTGTTCTTGTTTTATACGAAAAAATATTTTAAAAACGATGAGAATCAGAAAAATGCTGAAAAATATGAGAAGAAAATTCATTGAAACCCATTTTTGAAAATTTTGATTTGAGCACCAAAATATTCTGCCTTTCGCAAAAAAAGTTTGCCCGAAGAAAACTGCAGGAAAATTGACAATTTACAATGTATTTAGCTGAAATTTTTTACAACTTTTTGAAATGCTAAGCTTTTATGTGTGTAAATTTTAAATAAAATAAATTTTTGTTATTTTTTTGAAATGAAATTTTGTAACCCCTTAAGTTCACCTCGTGACATTAATCAGGTAGGAACTTTTTTTCTGTTTCGTCGGTGAAATTTTTCAAATTCGCTTTAACGGCAGTCCAGTCAAAGGGTCTTAAAAATGACGTGGATACATTACTTTCATGTGATATCAATAATAAACAAGTTACACTTCAAAAGGGGGGAAACTCTTTCGAGTGCGAAAAGTTCTTTGATTTCCCTTTAATCGCGAAACATATTCAAAAATACCTTCTAAGACAATTCCGTCACAAGCCGTTTGCGATATGGTTTGTTTTCATCAATGTACATCGGCAGGAGATACTGCGTGCCAAAAATGGATAAGTTGCATAGAAAATACATTTTTGAGCCAAATAAATGACTCACAGAGAGGACTATCTATCTTTTGGGAAAACTAAGGGGACATTTTGGTAGCCCAAACAATTTTCCCAACAACAAACAAAGTGGAAAACATCAAGCATCGGAGCTGAAGCGGTAGGAGTCTCATGGTCAATTATTAAACTTTATTAAAAGTATTATTTGCAATACTTTTTTTCAACAACAGCTTTTAATTTCTGTTTAATGGACGACCACATTAGAAAAGAACCCGAATGCTTGCGGATGTCGCAAGAAAGGACTTAACTGATAAACAGTTTGTTTGCATTACTGTGGTGGAACTTGTTCGAATAAAGACATTTCTATCCATTTCTTCGACGAAGAATACTTTGATTGTGATTATCAAACACTAACATAGCGAACCCAACTTCCTGTAAAACGACACTAAAAATATATCACCTTTAGGACCAACTTTCGAAGTAAGTTACAAGTACAATCAGCTCCATTGAAGTCAAAGCCAAACATGTAATCAACAGGAAATAATTCATAAACATATAGTCTGATTATTAATTTATTAATCTAACTAAAAGGACACTAAAACTTACAAATTTGGTACTATCCCTTATACCGAATCTTATCGTCTGAGAAGTACTATATCCTAAAATTTTAAATACGAGGAATTACTAATTTTGATGGAGAGAGTAGTTGAAAGAAACGGAGGTGGTTTTAGTCAGTAGAAATCCGGCGTGCTGAGTGTCAGGAGCTGATCGGTATCTTTTGGAGATTTCCACCTACTAACGTTGAAAAACATAGCTATAAATGCACAATCTCTTTCTCAGGCAATACCTTAATTTTAATGTTCCACAACCAGGTCCCTCTAACAAAAGCTATAATAATGGGATCACGATAGCCCGTGGATAGGTCTTAATGGAGATCCCACATGTAAACACATCTAAACTGTACCGGTCACTGTACTATATATGAGTATTATGGTGAATAATTAATACAACATTATCTTAAAGTACGCTTTGCATGTTTTTCGTGGTAAAAAGTAAAACAAAGAAGTTGTGACGCTCAAAAAAGGTCATCAAGACGAGGAATCCTCGAACGATGACGACGGGCTCAAGAAATAAATCTAAAGACATAAAAGTCACTCATTATTACAAAGTAGACATGCATTTTAGATATCCGAATCCGAAAAAGTTCCCTTTTTTTCAAAAAATCTGCAGTTTCATTATTTCTTTGTTTTGATAATGTGGTGGTTTAATGCCAACAATCCGACGACACAAAATATGAACCATAAATAATTATACACATGCAATCTGTAATCCGTTTCATGGAGCTAAAAAGTTGCATGATTTTCAGTGCAGACCAATGGATGGAAATGTTACGGTAGGTACGAACTGAATATGCTGGAAAATTGATAAAATAACACCGAAAAAATAAAATAAAACACAAAATGCAAAATAGTTTGCATTAATGAAATCATTCACGGAAAAAAATCAAAAGGAAATACTAAGTTCGTGAAAGCACAGATCTTTTAAAATGACAAACAGAAAAAATCAAACCATGAAAGCAATTTTTACCTTCGCGAATATTTTTTAAGTATGAGATTATTTTTAATTGAAACACATAAGCCAATCCTTAATATTCACATGTTTAATGCATTTCGATTAATCAAGTAGATTGTCTTAATGTACAATTCGTGTTTTTGGTTATATTACTTGAGTAAATTGTTTGCCATCTCACATTGCTAGCCGCTAATAATAAGTAAAAAAAAGTCCTCGTGTATCATTGCAAAATTAATTCATTATGGAGAGCCATGAACTCATGAATTGCTTTTAAAAGCTTATATTATTAACATAAATATTTTTAGAAAGATTTGATTAAAATTAACACAATCAAGAGATCTAATTCGTTGAAAAAAATACGTTTAAATGAAAGGTGCCTTGTTTTCACCAATCAGTAGACAATAAGTTTGTTGTGCTTCCGGATAAAATATAGTCCCAAAATTATAAAATACGTAATTGAATATATAAAACATACATACCGCATTAGTGTTGTTTATTTAAAAAGTGATTGAATTTCAGATTTTAATAGACTTTCTATGATTAATATGATGAATGCCTCTGAAAATCTAGAATTAAAATAGATTAATTATCTTCTTGTGTTGAATAAAGTAGTATAATTAGTGTGTGAACGTGAAAATACATCGTCATTTCAAAAGACTTAACAACCAATAAATATTCATTGAGCTCTATGTTTTAAATGCTTATAAACTCCTCGAAACAGCAGCTTTTAAGACCTTTTTAGTAGAGAGAACAAACCTGTAAATCACTCTAAAAGCCCATCGTTTTCCCGGAAAGTGAAAATCGTTTTCTTCAGATCGCATTAAATTGCTGTTCGACTTTGGCGCCAAATTTCCTGAAACCTGTGAACCTGACCCCAATTAATTCCGCCATTCCTCAACGTCCTCTCACAGGTCCTTCCAACTTCAGTCATTACGCTATATGCGCCTATTACCAAGCTTCTATTTTCATAAATTCATTCCTGATTTTCTGATTTGCTTGGCTCTCCGTTCAGTTTTCGCAGATAGAATAGTTGTTGTGCCCCCGCAGGACTACGTGACGTGAATCGGCAGAGGAAATTGTGCACATCCCTTAAACACGGGTTGTATGTTATCGCAATGTTACTCCGCAGCTGGGTGTGAAGTCTTATGACAAGGACTTTGCAGAAATTTATTACAAGTCGACGATTCGAGAATTGCCAAGGGGAGAGGTGTCCATAAGGTCATTCATGCTAGCTTACATCCACTAAGCCAATTTTGGAAGGGATATTACTGGATATACTATCACCTGAAGCGATGACAGCCATTTTGACGGGTAACTTGATTAAATCAAGAGTCAATTTAACAAGCTGGTGTCCTAGTTTGCGATAAGATTATAGGATGTCAAAGTGTCATTAATAAATTTGAATTGGGATGCAATGTTTTAAAAATTGAAATGATAGGCTTGAAAATTTTCCTAAAGATCTTCGATTTTCATGAGCCAATCTTGTTTTTGATCAAATGTAAGTGACTAGTGATTAATAAAACAAGGAGCATCAACAAACGATGAAATGATAATAATAATATAATATTGTTATTGCTCAGCGTTACATGAAAATAGATTTGAAATGCAAACGCAAAAAATATGCCCATAATAAATAGACTTTCGCTTATTATGCACCCAAAGAAAATACTCTTAAATTAAAATATCGTGCACTTATATTTAAACACATAATTGCACTGAAAACGCTTCGTGAACTGCTTTCTTTTCAATTACATAAAGAAACATAAATATGTAATTCGTTGTTTTAATATTTGTTAGTTAATGAAAAATGACTGCACTACATGCTTCATTTAATTTTTTTGATATCATAAAGTTTAATATTGAATCCTTTGATCTGATATTTGCTTTCATGATATCTACACAAACTTTCTTAGACCATTTGAGACGCTTCCTTAAAAATTTCCTATAGCGAAAATTATCGGAGTTGGCATCTCAGACTTTCTTTTAAATTGGACTCATTTTCACTTATTATATCGCAAAGAGCAAGGAGCATGCAAAAGTTGCTTAACATTTCAAGTTTCTCCGTTCTAGAACCTCATTTTATTCTTGTTCACCAACGAGCTATATTGTGCGATTGGGTTGTTATCTATTACTGCCTGGATTTTGCAGCTTTCGAATTGCTTAAAAAATCTATATTACAGGGAATTTCAAGGGCTCCAAGATTTTAAGTTTTAAACTCTTTGTTTTTGAGTTTTTTCCAGTTAAATGGCTTGAGAATGATGGTCTTCGCTAACGACGATCATTAAACGTTGATATTTTGATTAAATTTTAATCTTCAGAGAAAGAAAACAGCCACATTCTGTAGTTAAAAAAATGCTAAATTTTCGTTCTAATATGTGCTTTTCTTTTTTTCTTTTTTTGAGTTTTTTTTTAAAAAAGGCAATTTGTAAAACATCTTGTTATTTTTTGAAGATAATTCAAACTTTCATTTAAAACTACGCATTTTAAATTAGCCAAACTTCTAGAATCTATTTTAAAGACATAAATAAAGTAAATTGTAAAGAAATTACTTTAAATTTCAATTTTCACGATAATACTAGGGTTTTTTATTGAATTTTTAAAAAAGTATTCTCTTTGTTATTGAATACACTTCATTTTTATTTCGAGCCATTTTTTTGAAATAAAACGCATGGTTTTTTAGTTATTTGTGATAACTCGTTTGAAACTTGCATTTTTTTATTTTAAAATAACCCGCATTTTCGATCGCGAATAACTCAAAATGTCCTCTTCCTATAGAAAAAAATTTATCGAACATTTTTTGTTTCGATTTGCCCCTTTAATCGATTTTGAGTTTATTTATAATATTAAATTTTCCACCCCAAGAAGAGGTGGCATCCACTTCCTGGGGAGAAGCACACAGCGGCACTATATAACTTTTGTTTCTTAAGCCATTCTCCAGTTTCAGTCGAAATTTCACGTCAATCGGTCTTGACCAAATGATTTCGAATGTATAAACCGTCAGTGACTGGACTACTGATCCTAGTCCTTGTAGTGACTATGTGCGTGGTTGACTAATGCCGTAGTACGTGGTGAATGTGTGCAGGGATGGCTAAGACCATGATTTGTGGTGACTATGAAGCCTAGGTGACCCAAAGACTGTGATTTTGTAATGCTAGGTAAATACAGATCAAAAACATTTTTATTCTTGAAGTTTTATTTGAGACAAAAATGCAACTAAATTACAACAAAAGTCATCAAACATCCACAGATTCAAATGTTTTCCGTTTTAAATTTCACATACTAAAACCATCAGTGTCTAATATTTTCAGAGAAACAAATAACTTTCAGTCATGGACAGTATTTCGTATTGCAAACTAAAAGTATATTCTCGTGACCGCAGGTGAAAATTCTCTTAATTTGAAAGTTTAACTTTCTTCTCCACAATAACTTTTTTAAACATCTTATTAAATAATAATTTTTGAATGTCCTTTGTAGGAAACAATTAAAGCCTAGGACGTTGTTTCAGAACACAGCAAGCTGTCTTTATTACTCGAGAAACCTACCATTAGCAAGAAGAAAGTAGAAAAGTACTCAAAAACAGCTTTTGAAATAATAAATTGTAACTAACCTCCCATTATTCTTACGCACTCACTTGTAAGTCACTAACTTTTTTAACTCGGCTCAGCAAAATATAATCACAGCCGAAATATCTTCTTGCGTTTGTCACATTCATAAGGTTCCAGGCAAACTCCTACCACGGACATTAATATCGAAAATATGATCTCTAAAGTGAAATATTTATTGGCGAAGTAAGTAGTTAACAGCAAAAGGTCGCCCGTTCGCAGCACTTGCCTACACCAGCAATGGCACTGCTTTCGCCAGTAATGCCAGACATAAAATAAATAAATCAGCCAAGAGCTCAGCAAATGATACCACCTCAGATTCCTTCCAGATCATATTTTGCCGTGGAAAATCAACTGCCTAGGAATGGATCGTAATAAAGTCCTTATTTCAACTTCTATAAGGACTTTATCGAGTCAATGACCTTTTGCCGGGCACCGTTGATAGGACAACGAGAGGAAGTGAAAATTCTACGCAAAATAATACACCCATGCCTGACTAAATATTTGCCACTGATTTATCGTTGTATTTCGGAGATATTTTCCGACTGATAATTGATTTTCCCTTGCTTTTATTCAATCGCGATCGCTTAGGAGGATGCCAGCACACCACGGAAAGCCTTAACGCCTTTTCTATTATTCCATAAAATATAATGCGACAGGACCTCTCAACGAAAGACGTCACTCGAGAGGAAAAATCGATGGATGCATGTAATTGAATGGGAAGTTGGAAAATCCAAATGCTCCACTTGAGATGCGCACTTCCACTCCTCTCCAAATCCAACATGAAATCATACGTAAACCATGAAAATATGCTTTTATCCGTGCCAGGCGCAACTCCATCATCAACTCGAAATCTTTGCCGTCCTCGTAATCCCCCATACGTTCGATGTATTGAAAACTTCACCCGGGATTTGCCCGACAGCAGAAAATTTCAAACGACATATCCTTTCCTCCGACTAGCAACCCGTTTCGTAGGCAAACACGCTTCGCATCTTTATTTAATAAAGACGTAACATAAGACTTGTCTTCCGTTACGTAGTAGAATTAAGAGAGGTCCTCGGCAATGTCCTTTCTGCCATTTTGTTTTCAATTGACTTTCGCCGAAAACAATGGAGCGATGATTCAGTCACCCGCGAAATTATGTTTTCCGGGACGTTTGTCTGGGAAATATTATCAAAATAAGCAGCTCGGCGGGAACGCCACTTGCCTTTCCCATCGATTTATCTTACTTGACTTCTTCAATTTTTTTCGATATGGCAAAGGTTAAGGGATGATGCCCGTACTCGCAGGGTTCAAAATATGTCATCAATTTTTTATATTGTTCTTTCCGATTGTTGCTGTTGCGAGGTAAGGTTTCTTTCCACTTGTAGCTCGCACCTTACAATATTGAGACAAGGCGTCATTCAGCAGGTTGAGTTTGTGATTGGTAAGCGTTGAAAGCTGTTAAGATACATCCGTTGAAAATGTCTCGATATTTGAAATCCATTTGATTGGTATCGATCAGTACGTCTATTAAAATTATTTCATATGAAAATGATTTCATATACAATTGGGCTGACTATGAGTGCGTGGAGTGATGTTTTGTGAAATACGAGTCAGACACGGCGCGAAACGTACGAATGACGAATTCTATTTTTGATCAAACAAGCTTCAAAGGTATCGTGTTACCCGGAGGAAATAAGTGGTTTGGGGCTCAGCCTTGGAAGTAATATTTCACGCACTAGCGTGTGTAAAACATGGCTTAGCAAATATCTAACGAGATTGATCAACCGAGAGTTCTTATTCCAAAAAAATTCACATCGTTGTACGATAACAATCGTAGATTCACTGCAATCGTAGGAAGCCAGCATTTTTTCCTTTAAATCTAAACTAAAAGTCAAATATTTTAGCAATCCAAACATCAGCTCACAAGGTTACTTATAGGGGATGCCACACTCCAGTATTGAATAAGTCTTAGAATCCTCCAGAATCTAGTTACTTATTTTATCTCCATTATACACATAATTGAGATAGATAGAGCTATGGAAAGGAATGCGATAATTTAAAATATTTTGCAGGGATGTTAAAGCAGTATTTTTTGGGGAAAATTCAGTTTTAGCATTAACAAGGAACAATTAAAAACATGAAATGCCAGGAAAATCCAAACAGTTGTCTAGGAATGAAAAATTCAAAATTATGATTTTGGCGCAACGAAGAATTTCGTAAATTTCGATACCTGCTTAAATAGGCTGCAGGTATTTATTTGTATTTTTTGTTTGCTTAAGGAAGGCAAACAATGTTAACCTTCAGGAGAGAACACAACGAGCTAGGAACAAATAAATGTCTCACCCACAATCAGGCACAGTTTTGCGACAAATCACCTTGAAGTGTGGCTTTAAAAGCACAGTACGCATAAGCTCAGTGCTCAGGGACATTATTTTCAAGAAATTTAAGCACAAAAACAGTTTATAGGATGTTATGAAAGATATCACTATATGCAAGTCCACAAAAAAAATCTGCTTTAACAAAGTGAATGGAACCGGCTAACATTAACAAACAAAACCAAGAGTGCTTCCTTGCAAAAATTGGACGTAAATTGGTGACTTTTAATTTAGTCCGACAAAAGCAAATTCAACTGTTTGTATACAACTAATTCAGAGGGCAAAATTCACCTGAAGAAAGATTCAAGGAGGAGCACGCAAACAAGGCAGTGATGTTTTTGCATTCTAAGTCATTTTCACTTCTTCCAAGTATAGGCAAGTAGTAAATGTATTTTTTTTCTAGTGACGTAATTATTTTTCAAGAATATTCTGCACCTTACCATCACGTCAAATTAGTAAGTACAGTATGTTTTATGAACTACTGAGTGGAAATTGCGGAAATTGCTAAAATGATTTGGCGCTACGAGTTTGGAGACATTGTCCAACGTAATTTAATATTAAGTTGTATCTTGCTTAGAGGAGTGGTCACGAGGATCTACCTGCAACGTAGCATTTCCGACAAAATTATATCTAATAACAGCTAGCGGATGCTTTTCACATGTTACACGGTAATGCCACGGCCCTTAAAACAAGTTTTCATTGGACTAATAAACTAATTGAATTATAGGTACAGAATATATTTTCAAATGTCGAAAATCAGAGACTTACCTGGCCAGCAAATTCGTGTATAGCATGCCGTGGAAGGGAAAGAACCAAAACATAAATTGGAGAGCAAACGGAAGCTGAATAAAGTGGTAGAATGAAATAATGAATGAATCATTAAAATATTAGTTGACCCTATGTCTTCCAAAATTGTTGAGCTCAAAAGAAAATCAACATTGTTTTGAAGACTGCCTTAATTCAACTCCTATTAAAACAAAAATACACTAAATTTTTTTTAACTGTATGTGATAAATAAACATACGACAGTAAAGTACACAAACGGATATTTTAATTTTTTTCTTCATTTCTTCCCAAAAAGAGGGAAGTAAGGAAGAATGCATCCTACCAAATTATTACGAATTTTGACCGAAAAAAAACTCTTTAAAAATATAGTTCAAAAAGGTTATTTATATAACTTGAAACTTTGAAACTTGAATATTTGTTATATAATCTGTTGGACAAGACAGGAATAAATGTTGAAAGATGGAGAAGAACAAAGTTCATTTTAGAAAATAGTTTGTTTTCGAAACAAAATATTTGAAGAAAATTACAGAAATTTCGCCGAAATTTTTGTTCTTTCATGGAATATCGAGAAAAAAATAAACTTAAATTCGACCGTTTTTCAAATATTTATGAAAAACTGTCGCGCAGTATTCTTCCTGCTTATTTGATGAGAATCCTTACACGATATTAATAACCTTTTTACTAAGCACTTGTGTATGCTAAATTTGAGCCCTTTTGAAACGAACTAAGTGTTAAATCGTTACTTTTCTTGAACTTAAAAATTTAACAAAACAGAATGGAATCTGAATGTGTTGTTTTAGAAAATTTCAATTTAAAATGAATATAAATGCAAATTATAGTATTTTAGTAGTTCGAATATTATTTTATGGATTTGTTTCGGACCTTTTTAGTTATAATTTAATAACATTGTCGTTCACCATATTTTACATTTAAGTTTTATAATGTTTTGTTTTACTTCCCAGCACATGAAAAAATTCTTATTTTGACAATAATTTTATCAAAAAAAAACAATATGCTGAAATAACAAAGCATCAGCATGAAATGTTTATCGAAAATGCATTCGGTAAGGAAATGGTTATTGTGAGCTATTCAAAATTCAAAATTTATTGAGTATTTAAGGTACGGTCTTAAATAATTATGATTTGAATTTATTATCTTTGAATTACAAAAATTCGGCTTGCATGGTATCTATTAAAACGTAAACTCTTGAGATTGATTTCAAGTTCATCCTTTCGTTATCTGTTATGTATCTTAGGCTTTCTTACTACATAGATTCAGTAAAAATGTGTAACACTGCTGTGTATTATGTAGAGTCTCATAGTAATAAGTTAAAATTAATTTGAAAACTTCACACAATTTCTAGGGATTTGTTTTTAATTAAAAGAATAATTAACAAAAAAATACTTGGGAAGTTATTTCTTCGAAAACGTTCGACAATGTCTCAAACTTTGCAAAATATAGGTGTTCCCAGACGACATGATAGCTTTTGACTGGAAAATCTGCAAAATATGAAATATAGATTGCTGGAAGCCAGACGGATAATCTATTGGATGATATTAGGCAAAACACTCAAACATTTTAGACACATTTCAGCCAATACTACTATATGGAGCCGTAGTGTGGAGGAGTTCCGCAAAATCCCATATTAAAAAAATTCAAGTTAAAGAAAATAAACTTCTGAAAATGATGCTAGCCCTTCCATTCTATTATCCCACTAATGATCTTCACGAAACTACAAAAGTCCCTTTAATTGCAAATAATATCATTACTATCTCTGATCGATTCCTGAACACATGCGTTTATTCTGATAATGCACTAATTCGCAAACTAAAGCTATAATTTATACACTCGGTGAAACTTTCTGAAGAAACCAAATCATTTTTCGTAAGAATGCCATTATTATTTAAATTTAGCAGTAAGTTATTAAGTTAAATTATAATATTAGTAATTGATTTCACCTTCACAAAATACTACGTGTTGTGTTTTTATGAAAGAAAAACTTCCTTTTAATTAACGATTATGGTCGAAAATCGATTACGAATCCAAATAAAGATACACAAAATTAAAAGGAAGTTTTTCTTTTATTAAATTATAAGTTATAAATTAAGTTTTATCATAGGTAAAAGCCACTTATAGAAGGTTTTTTACCATTTTCCTTCTACCATAACTATATTATTTTATATCAGTCTATATCAGTCTATTTTCAAAGTAATTTTATATTTATAGTTGTAAGAGCCACCGCTCAATTCTCTAAACTAGTGCATATTTGAATAAGAACCGTGTAAATGTTTTGGCTGAATAAAAATTGAATTGAATTGAATGCACAACTAGGGCATTGCATCATTGAAAAGAAAGAATATTTCAATTCCAGAAAATTTTACATGCAGGTCTATGAAACAATAGATGTGTGCCAAATTATGCGTTTTGGAGGATGAAATTTTTTTCTTTTTAAAAATTGGCTATAAACTTCGAAGCTAAGTATGTGGCATTTGGTTGAATCTAAAATATGCATATACTCAAGTCAATTTTTCCTTCTTAAACGACTTTTTCCCATATTTTTTTTATCAAAAACTAGTATATAATAAATACATTTCCTTGCATTATTTACAATATGCATTAAAATGTAACGAAAACGTTGGCTCAAATCGGGTAAAGTGATACCTATGCTAAATATTATTGCATCTTTTCAAAGTCTGTGAAGAATCCCAAGACAAATAACACGAAAATTTAAACTATTCAACCATCAAAGCTTCGAAACTTTTTGTTTCGGCTTTCACTTGCCAAATATTTATCAAAAGGGATGACTAGCAGCGCTATTCTCTTTAAAGACACTTCTTTTGAAATGTCTGCAGACATCGTTCACTATACAGCTGCAAAGCAATTCAATATGCACTTCCTCCCACCTTAGCACTAAGCGGATACTACAAAAGCGGATTACAATTCAACCCAGCCCCTCTCTAGTTCTCCCTGTGGCACTTTCCAAATAAATAAAGTGGAGTTATAATTTACATTCGCTTTGGTAGAATTAAATTGCACATATCCTCTCAACGCTAAATTGCACGTATAAGTCCACAAAAACCGCATTATCGAGCCTCCGTTCTAAACTCTGCCGAGGATACTCTCTACTCCGTATAAAATTGTTTTGAATGCTTTTTCTATTATATGCTGTTGACACGTTTAAAAGGAAATTTTGATTTATGTATAGATACGTAAAATTCGACTCACGTAGAGGTTCCATTTTAATGGTGTACATTATTCGTTTACCATTTTATATTGCACGCCCGCCTGGCAGCTGTGAAGGTTTCCTGGGAAAAGGAGTAAAGTGAAATGTAAACATTTTATCGTCAACATTTTGTATACAGTCGCATGACATTCAGAATGTAGCCCTGCATGTAAAATGTAATTACGATTCATCTCACATGTATTTTTCACAAAGATCACTCCAGACGAAATGTTTATGAATAATTTATATTGAAATGTAGTTTTATATTTGGGACAAGATAAAAGTCTAGATAATTATTATAATTATAATTATTATTTGAGCTTTGTTTGCTAAAAAAGTTTCTATACTGAAAATACCATTATTAACGAAATACAATATGCTTAGTAAAAATTGGATGTTCGACTAAAGTGAATCTAACATTGAGTACGTTTGAATTCGAACTAGTTTCTAGAAAGATATGTTTATCATTTAGAATTAGAACGGAATTGGGCCTTATTTGCATAGAAAACATGCTTAATGTTATTGCGCTAGTGATCCAACCTTTCATACTCAAAAATTTCATTCATTTGAAAAGATTAGTAGTAAAATTTTGAAGCAAGGAAACTCTTATCTCAGTTGATTTCACTTGCGGTCCACTATCTTGGGCATAAAATTTCTTATCCCTTATGGAATCTTTATTGTGACGATACATTACAGCACGACTAGGATAGCTCAGTAATATTTTACTAGTTCCCTAACAACAAAAGACCACACACGCAAGCGTTCAGTATCGCATTTGTAACATTCTCCCACAGGACCAGGCTCGTAAGATTTACGTCCAAAATAACAACAATGGCGATGCAGAATGAAAAAGCGTTGATCAGCAAATGGCTGGTATTCGGATTGGAAATGAAGGTCTGTATTTCAGTCGATAATTGGCGTATTTTTTAAAATTCACTTTTATGGACTAAGTTTATAGAGTAATTCAAGACACATAATTTTCTTAAAACCACGCAAAAATTAAAAAAAATGGTGAAAATTTAAATCTAGGTAGTGGGAACGGGTTACCTTTAAGATAAAAAATCTTTATAATTTAGGTATGCAATTTCCTGCAAAATTGATACGTGATTTTTTTAGTTTTTTTACTATAATTATTTAAATAATTATAATACGAAAAAATAATCCAACCAAAATTTCTAGATGTTGAATTTACCTACAAAATTTATCTGAATAATTTTTCGATATCTGTATTTGTTCTTGGTAGAAACGCAATTTTCCAAGTATGTACCATTTTTGAACATCATTTTTGGAGTTTTGATTTTTGTTGTAGTTTTTAAGCAATCACATTTAGAACAAAATGTTTCAAATGAAAGTTGCAGTACAACAATGCTTCTTAAACGTTATTTTGAATTTTTTCAAAAAAAATAGCGATTCTCCACATAAACCTCCAGTAAAATGTTTTTATACATTTGTTTGCTATAAAACAAGTAAAACAAATCAAAAGCCCCAGTAATATCTACATCAATATTAAAAAAACTAAACACAATAATAATTATGGAAATACTACTACTTTAAATAATAATAATGTACCTCTCATAAAAGTTATTGGAATGACTAAATATTAATCGTAACATCAAGCGTCCATTGATTACGTAGGTAAGGGGGATGATTGAATTTCACTTTTAATGATTTTTTATTTTAATTTAATTTTTTCATAATCATTAGAAAAAGTTTTGCTGGAACTATTTGGAGTATATAAATTTCATGAAAATTAATTAGTGCGTTCTGTAAATCAGGCTGAAAATTTATTGTTCATGTACCACTGTGTGAACATAATTTTTTGCACTTCTCTTTAATAAATTAAAAAACGGTTCCAACAATTTTTTGAAACTTTGATATAATCACATCAATATTTGAACGATTGTCGATTATTGATTGACGTTTTAAAAATGGAAATCATATATTTGGTTAGTGACATATAGCGCATGAGAGAAATGTCCTTCAAGGGGTCAAAACAGCAAACCCTTCCGACCGAAGTGCCCAAAAACTAATCAGCCCTTAAAATTGCAAAGGCGTTTTGATTGACACCTCAACAAAGTCGCTATAACTTTATTTACGTGAGCTATGCTCGTAGAAAAACTGTCCGCAAATGTACGCACGCACGCACGTACGCACACACACACACACTTCTTTCTAAAAGCACTTAAAATATACTCTGCAGACCTCAAAACGTAAAGATATGTTGAAAATTTCAATTTAGATTTTCAAGGCAATTACAAGAAATTCCATGGGAAGTTAAAAATTAATTTATAAATTAATTTCAAAGTTTTTGGTTTAATTTAAAATATTTATTTGAAATTTTTTTAGATCTGTACTTTCTTCCACATTGTCCGAGTACAATTCTTTAGATTATGCCGTACATATGTAAAAAATTGTTTTTAATGAATATTGTAGGTAATTGATGTACCTAGAATGTTGTTTTAAATTCTTCCCGATAACTAAATTTTTATAAGAAATATTTGCGATTTTCCGCGTTAGCCTCCACTGAGAAGTTGTTTTACAATTTTTTGCCATAAAACACTCAACAAAATAAAAATAAAATTATTTATTTGTAGTAAAACGCTTTTTCATGTCTGGGCTCACAGATTGAAAATACTTCCTCGAGGAACAACATTCGAATTAATTTAAAGCTAAACATTTAATCAATATGAAGTTGTAACGTTGTCAATTAAATTAGATTCATTAAGGGGTTACATAAATCTTGAAGGAAAAAGAACAACTTTTTCAAATAACTGTATTTTAAAAACTGAAAATTAATTTTATTTCAAATTTGCACACATAAAAGTTAAGCATTTCAAGGAGTTGTTGCAAAAATTTCTGCTACAAATATTGAAACTTGTCAATTTTCCTGCAGTTTTCCGCGTCCAACGTTTTTTTGGTGGTAGGAATCAAGAATTCAAAAAATTTCTTAGAGTTTATGCTCTTGGCTCGTGATTGAACGTAAGGAATTGAAAAAACAATGAAATTTAAAATTTTGAAATGATTTTGAATGAATTTTCGTCTCATATTTTTTAGCATTTTTCCGATTCTCATCGATTTTAAAATATATTTTTCGCATAAAACAAGAACGAGTCGACGGAATAAAATCCCTTCCTTCAAGCATGAGTCAATACTATAAAGAGGACATGTGCAAAGTTTCAGCAAAATCGGTTGATTCGTTCTCGGGAAATCGTGCCTACCGCACGGAAAAACAAAGTTTCGAGAAAAATGCGTTTAAAGTTTTTTTACTGCGATTTGATGAATTAAAGTTATATTTTAACGACTTACATCGAGTCGTCGATTCCGGGTCCATACAGTAATTCGTTCATCTCATTCGCTATGTTCAGAGCATCCTTTTGATGTTGTGATGCTTGATGAAAAAGAAAAGAGCTGATTTTACGCGGTAGAAGCGAGCTGCCTGCGTATAATACGCTAGGTAAGGCAGAGCACAAGTACCGACCGCGCGATATTCAAATCTCTATAAATCCGATAATATTGCTCAAATTTACTGCAAATTTGTTGTGAATAATTTTGAAGTACTAAAGTTTCATATGTAATAAAAAAAATTCCATCGATTTTTTGAAAATACAAGACCTATGCAGCCCTTTAAATGCTCGGTTTTTGAAATGTAGTTTGCATCCTATACAGCTAGAATTTTGCGAATTTCACCCAAAACCACACACTGAAATCTGCTTTTTGCACAATAAACTTTTTCCAATTTTTTTTTCTAGGACTTAATTCAACTCCATCTGATGCGTTCTTCTCTGTTTCGTTATTATCAAAACACGTCTTCTAAGTAATCTTATCTTCTCACTAAAAGAAATCCAGATATATCTTGAAATTTCCCACAGAAAACTTCTGAACGGTAAACTCACATATTCGGGTACAATGTTTGATGCAACCCTTTTTGCGCCGCACGCTAGAAAATTTCAGTGGGAAATTCGAAAATGATCAAGTTAAAAAGGGTCCTTCTTAAACTTCAGGACTTTGGAATGCAGACGTTGTTATATATCTAAGTGGTCAAGTTTTAAGTTAGCCAAATGGTCTAGCTTTAAGGGTGAGTTTGCACACAATATGTAGTGACTCAACTGTGAAGGGTGGGTGGGCAACTTGTAGAAGTGATCAACTTCACAGGTTTCATTGTATCTTAGACGAACCATCTATCGTAATTGATCCATCGAAGCAATAGAGACACTTTAAAAAAGTAGCTTATAAGATAAGAAAATTTAAAGACTTGGTTGTTGAGTCGAGACAACTGGAAACATTGTTTAAATGAGATCAAGGCTCGCTTGTGATTTTAATTATAAACCAACAAGCAAAACGTTGTTAGTTTTGCTAGTCAGCCAAGATTTCTACTTGGCTTCGAAAAATTTCAAAATCAATCATAACTGATTTTCTTCAACTTAACTTCAAAATATTCTGTAATAATTTTATTCCGCCGTCCTTTACGGTGAGCGCTTAATTTTATTTTCCACTTAGTGTTCCTATTCTCCATTTTTTCGCTTCCAATTCATTTTTATTCCTTATCAACTTCATGAGCATTTGCCCGAATGTTTAGTCTAATCAACGAGATAAGCGACCAAGAAATTTAAATACGACTAACGAACAAACTCCAACTAAACTTGATTTCGAATTCGTCGACCGAAATATCATGGCCTGTTGTGAAAGTATATCACGATAGGATATTTATGTAAATTATTCCGCCATTCCGGCATAATTATACTCACAAATTTTCTTCTTGAAACAGCTTTGCGGTTAATTAGAAAAAGTCGTGCTCTGCAGAGTAACCATTGAACGGCGTGTTGTACCACGAAAGTTAAATTTCATAGGAAATTCTTGCAACTTTTGCGTTTAAAATAAACTGAAATTTATTTATTCCAGATGCGAGTGACTTTTCGAATTGATTAAAATAATATTAGAGGACATTTTTGAATACGAGACATATTGAAATGTAGTCAAAAAATAGGCTTTAAGGTAATGAGGTTGGTTGCATGTGAAACTAATGTAATTTTGTAAGTGAAATTTGAATAACAATGTGACTACATTTTTATAAGATCTCAAAAGGTTTAACAGCATAGAAAGTATTTATTGAAGTCATTTGTTTGAATTTATGAGAATCTGCGTAAAGAAACCAAACCCTACGTAAGAACATTTTTGCTGCAAAAAATCATTCGTTGTCAAAGAAAACGTGGGCTTTCTGACTTCCCGACAATTTTAAGTAATTGTTTTTCTAGGTCAGGCATTTTCTTTGAACTGGTTTTGCTTTCCACTTATGACCTTGTCAGTTGATGACCTCCTATTTACAATGAGCTACAATTTGTCCAGCGTTTAAGCTAAAAGCAAAAATATTTCATGGTTGAGTATTTGAAAATACTTTTGATGTAGCTTTATTCCAAGAATAGAAATTGTTTCGTAACCTCTAGCAAATTCTGATATACATTGGTAGGAAACAGTTTTGGAACATTGATATTTTGTTTGTTATAATTTCGTTTTAGTGTTTCCTAGCATACTTTACGAATTTAAAAGAAGTAACATTGAAGCCTTTACTGGTAATACAAATTAATTAAATAATAAATTATTGTCTTTGTGACGAACATGGAGGGAAAAATCAATAAGCTCAACCGTGTGACCACTTCAAAGGAGTGTTTGGCAATGTGCAGCTACAATCAGAACGAACTTTTGTGCCGTGTCGTTACCGTTTTACAAAACATCATTGAATAAGGAGAATAAGGAAGCGAAGTCACCTATGCCCGCCTATAAGCGGCGGTGAAGCAATTTTACAACATTCAAAGTACTTGCTCTCATGAGAGTGCAAAGCAGCACACATTTCCCCTTACTTGCCCCGTGGCCCATACATTTCACCTACACTGCTGCCTAGTCACACAGCAAGGTGTACAATACATACAAATTCCCTCACGGATAGTATACTGTGGTCAAACTTGAGTGTCAAACTTAGTCCCATATGTTTCTTGTTTCGGCCATTTTTTGGCGAAATTTCTTTGGCGGGATCGAGCGTGACGCGTAAAAGTTATAAAAAATCGCCGAAAAGGAACTATTTAGTGGAAAACTGGTATTGTAATCGCGAAACGACAGAATAATATATCATGTTTCAGTGATTCATTGGTGAAAAAGTGAAAGATTGCTGTATAGTAAGAAGACAATGCGTTGCTGCTACCCGGGATGCAAATCTTTGCAGGGAAACAAAGCCGTCCGACTTTCTTTCTTTCAGTGGGTAAATAACATTTTACTTTGTACAAAAAGTTTTGGTTAAGTAGATATTTGTGATGTTTTCATTTAAAATTTGAAGTGCAAAGTTAAGTAATTGCATTTCCAGCCATGCTAGACTTAGTTGTCAAATTCGATACATATGATCATCGGCAGTTCAGTGTCGGCACAATGATATCATGAAGTGGGGTTATCAACTTTTTGAATTTATTTTCATATTTCCGAAGTCACCAAGTCGAGCCGCACAATGGCTACATATGTAAGACCTCCTCCGAAAGCTTTCAATTAGAAATAAGTATAGCAAATTAATTCATTTTAAGGGGATGTGAATTTTAAACGTAATTATGTATGTTGGTCTTTTATTTAAGCCATTTTTCCAATTATAAATGTATAAATTAGTTTAAAAAAACTTTTGGTGCACTTCCTGTTGTTAATTCAAGACTTTAATTTCCCAATAATTTCTTTAGGCAATATAGATTTTTGAATGAAACCCATTTGAATCAACGATTTTCACCTACGGCACTGGCGCATTTTGTGTGATTTTCTCTCTCGTTCTACGAAAGTCGAAAATTGCTTCAATTCTCTTTGCTGATTTCGCTTCCTTATTCTCTCTATTCAAAGCAAAACATGGATCCATCACACCACACCAAAGACCAAGGAACAATCAAAAAAATGGATGCACCAAAGAAAGCAAAGGTGGATCGGTCGGCCAACAAGATCATGGCCACAATTTTTTGGGATGCTTGCAGTATAATTCATATTGATTACCTTGAAAAGGGTAAAACGATAAACAGCGAATATTATTCAGAGCTTTTGATGTCGATTTAAAGCAGAAACGCCCGCATTAGGCAAAGAAAAAAGGGCAGTTCGATCAGGACAAAATCCGTAAATTGAGCTAAGAACTGCTACCACATCCAGCATATTCTCCAAATTTAGCTCCCAACGAATATTTCTTGTTTCCAAAACTGAAGAAATGGCTGGGTGGTAAGAGATTTGGGTCGAATGAAGAGGTTATTACTGAAATAAACGCCTATGGGCTTTGAGAAAACCTATAATTCGGAAGGAATAAAGTATCGGAAAAACGTTGGACTAAATGTATACAACTAAAAGGAGACTATGTTCAAAAATAAAACACACATTTGCCGAAAAAATATATTATATTCGAAACGTCGCTGACCTATTACTACCCTCGCTTTTCCACCTATTCACAAAATCAATAATAAAGCTAGATTATGTGAAATTTGTAGAAACAAGTCAATTTTATTATATATCAATCACACACTTATATAAATAGCAGTTAGTATGTTCTGAATTGCTTTCCAAAAAATGGCGCAAAGTGCTTATACGCTTCGTGAGTTCTCCTTCGCTGAAACCGTAAAATATCATAGATTTCGTAGAATGCCAAAAAAAATTGTAACCTTAATCTGGTTACATATTCTCATCCACAAATAATTATTTCAATGATCATTAATTTCATTGGTCCCACCCAGGACTATAAATCACGCACATTGTAATAAAATTTCAATCGACTCGTGTTACTGGTTCGTAGAATGGATTTCACGAGTACGTCCTTGATTTCTCTGAAAATAATGCCAAACATTTGACTGTATGAATCCATCGGTGTGCCTTGCAAAGCATCCTTTCCCGTTCGCCTTTATTACAACCAGTAAATTACAAGACCATCATGTCGACGCAGTCTTTCAAGGTGACGTGTGAAGACTTACAGTTTGCTCGCACGTTTTGAAATTCCATTATTCCCGTGATAAAGTCTCGCTTCTACACAATCCTCACAATTAGGTGAAATATCACAATAAATCAAATTGTTTGCAGGATACTTGGAAATTGGTTCGCATCTTATCACAAGAACTTCCAGCAGATCCAGACCGGGAATCCTTCATGCATGTCTTTGGCCTCATCAACACGCGCCCGTCCTTACAAAGTACTACCCCAAGGTGTGATCCTGATGGTAGCATTGCAAGGTTTCAGGCTCAAAATGTAGCCGAGCAATTCCACACACAGGCAATTGAATCTCCTTGAAATTAT
This sequence comes from Oxycera nigricornis, assembly GCA_963942545.1. NCBI lineage: Eukaryota > Metazoa > Arthropoda > Insecta > Diptera > Stratiomyidae > Oxycera > Oxycera nigricornis. The sequence goes on from OZ012659.1 coordinate 18,623,563, forward strand.
GGTCACGTTTCTACGAGGCGTGATGTAATTTTAATGGAACTGCAGCCCATATGGCTCTGCGCCTCAGTAAGGATATGTGTGCGTACCTGTTTGCGAACGCATGAGCTTAAAGACAAACATTTGCACTAATTCAGGAGCAATTTCGAGATCCACACTTAGTTTCATCGGCTCATAAAATATGCATTGGAGTTGGATGAAAGATCTGCGTTCAATATGTGTACGTATATATTATCTCACCTGCTCAGCAAATGTGGTAGACAGCTTCGTGCTGACTGAGGTTGATTTCAATCTTAGTGCAAACGGTTTGGTATTGTCTAATTACAAAAGAGCAATATCCGAGCTACAAAGCTATCGATTGTATCTTAAATGCTTACCAATTAATGCTTGATGTACCAAGATATTATTGAAAATACACCAAGGGAGAATCGACTGTCTATTCGTGAAGAATACACTAAATACACATCATTGCATCCTCCTATAATTCACAAATCACTATCATTATGATCATTTCACGATAAAGGATGTTTTGATAAACACAATCTGTTGGGCAAGTACTTCCGAAAACTATAAGTAATCGTAGAGAATCCAACACATCCCAACTAAACGAGTAACTTCGTTTTTGAATTGCTGTCCCTGTTTCTTTAAAATATATAAATAACATTATTGTTACGATGAACGATTTAGAAGCACGTTAGTTAAAGTTTTAATATTTACATAATTAAAAGGTGTACTTTCTTTAAAATGCCAACAAACATGCATACATTGTCAACATTTTAGTAGAAGAAGCAATTTGAGAAATGCGAAAGGAAAGCTTTCACCCTGCACAATATTAACGTACGATTTTTGAACATCGATTCACACTATTAATATGATAGTTATGTTATATATATTTGTCAAGCCATACAAAAAAACAATTTTATTCATTTTTTCGATAAAACGTAAATGGTCTAATACCATTTCCAATAGTATTTTATTGATTTTTCATTGTAATAAATTGCTGAAGTATTTCACATTTGTCAGTGATATTATTTCTCAGGTTCATTGTCACTTCAAATTGGTCGAAAGGAATTTCATCGTGAAATTCTTGAATGAAATTTATTTATTCAATGTTTGAAAGAAAACATGTTTCCAAATACTACAATAAAATCTATGACAAATACATTTTCTTTAATAGTCAGTTAGATATTTTTGACAGTACTTTATAAATGTTAATCAATTTCAATGAAACCTGAAAACAACTATTTTTCTGCTATGATTTCAGTTATTTTCCTGCCGGATTCCATTCGTCATCATTTATATTTTAAATCAGAGTCATGTGAATTCAAATTAAATTGTTTACGTCTCATTCATTCATTGGCAATAACGTTCTATCGAATTTATATTTATTTTGAACATATTTTTTTGAGTTTTCGTTTACTAGCGTTTAAATTGTATGAATTTAATTTGCTCACAGAAAAAATTAATAGTGATAAAATAAATTCCTTTCTGACATGTTTTTTTATTGTTTGAATCCGTATATTTGAAGTTTGACGCAAAGCTTTCCTGTGATAACGATAACCTAATTTTCTTCTTTACTTCTATAGCAAATTCGACGATTGGTTGGATTTCTTTAGTCTGAAAATGAGCCCTTTTTTCCGTGTTGAATATTACTATTCATCAATGTTGATGTATGAAACAATTTTTTTCTATCATTCTATTATTTCTGCAAATGTCAGGGAAAGGAAGATACAATTTAACTTATGGAAATTTCGGGCGCAACTACATACCAAAAATGGTCATTTTGCGACAAAATCTAGTTCAGACAGCGTAGAAATAAAATTTGCATTCAATAACATTTTAATCTAAACTAGTAGAACCTAGCACTCGAAATTCGAGTGCAATGATGATTTTATTATAACTGACTCTAGAAATTCGATCGAATAATTATCAATCTCAGTTAGAACCCTTATTTCCACGCTTTCGCAAATTTAAGTGAAATTCAAAAACCTTTTTCCAAAATTTCCTTAAAAACGTGTATTTAAACTATTAAACAAGATGTACATTTCGTCTGGCACACCCAGGCTTCTTCAGTGTATAACTAATTCCCTAAGTTCTGTGTTTCTATTTTAATCCCTAACATTTTACATTTTCATCGCAAAATTTAATCAGCTTAATTGATCCATTCCCTAAGGTTTTTGAATTTAACAAAGCAAATTGAAATTTGAATTTAGCAAAACAAACTAAAAAAATATGCCCAAATAGTGATGAAATGTGCGTATACATTTACATAATGAACGGCGACGCTAAATACAATACACACGAATAGTCCACAAAGAGAAAGCTATCATACAACACCGAACAGTCAAATACAATACGGTGTAACCGTTCATGTGTGAGAATGAAAATATTGCTAAATGTGGTGAAATTTAATGATTTAATTAGCTTCCAAAAAAGAAACTAAAACACTAAGAACAGTCCTAGATACGAATCTGGGACTCCCGCGTGCAAGGGCAAGTTACCACCGCATACACTACCCAACCGATAGGAAATGGGGATTTCTATTTTCGTAATGAAGTTTAGTATACCATTCGTATTCATCGCTGTGTGAACGTTCCACGTTGTGTATGTATTAGTAAGAAAATCTATTTTCTATTTTCTTTCTATATTTTCCAAACAGATTTTCAAAAAAATACAATTCTGCACATTTACAGGAGATTCTCTTTCCATTGATGTATTTTTTATGAAAATCGGTCCAGAAACAACGGCTAAAATGGTACCACAAAAATCATGTTAGCCGTTTAATTATATAGATTTTGGCAAAAATTTCGCATCCTTTTGTCTTTCAAGCATCTTTGCAAGTAGTCACTTACATAAAAAGGACTTTGTAACCTGTTAATCGTCTGATTGATTTGCGTAAAGATTCAATTCGCAACTCTCCCCCCCCCCTTCGTTCAATAAAAGTTCGTGGGGATCTCAAACATCGTAACTCACGACTTCTTTTCGATGTACGAGGGTGAGTCGTCGTTGGTCGTGCAGGAAATCGATCAGTAAAACTCCTTTGTAATCAAAAAATACAGTTGCGTGGACTTCTCCGGCTGAGAGGGAGCGTTTTGGGTTTCACTGGACAATCTTTGTCTTTCGGCCGCCATTCTTTGCTAGCCATTTTTGACTCGGGGGTGTAATGGTGCACCCAAGTCTCATCACACGTGACAATTCGTCTCAAAAAACTATCGCCTTCATGGTGAAATCGATGCAGAAGTCGCTCAGAAATTTTCAGCCTTTCCGCTTTTTGATTTTCGGTCAATAACCGTGGAACCCACCTGTCGCAGACTTTTCGGAAGCCAAGATGATCTTTGATGACGTAATAAGCATGGCTAACACCCACTTCTGAAGCGATTTCATCAATAGTGAATCGGCGTTCACCCTCGATTATATGTTGAACCGCTCGAATATTTTAATGATAATACGTTGCTAAATGGATACAGGAAGCACTTGCTCACTCATGATTGCTACTGATCAACTGATAGAATGAGCAGCCCGACAGGCGGCTGTCCCCATTCTTAACAAACCAACTTAAGAATCCCCCCCACCCAACCAGACCGCTCGGCACAGTCTGAGACTCATAAGAAAGCAGAGTCTGAGACTATCTCTCGTATCTTTGGCAATTTTGAGGACACACTTTTTGAAGACACCTTAGAACGTTTGTATAATCCTCCAGATTACTTTCAATAAATTTGATTGGAATTGAACCCATCCCACGTTGCACCTGAGAAGAAATAGTAACAATGAATAGAAGTCCAAACCGCATAAAAGCTGTGACAAATTCAAATTAAAAAATCCATGGCTCTACAAATTCTTCTTAATCTGCTTTCAAAAGATTGAAATGCAAAATTTGGCTAGCTCTGAAGCTCAGCAAAATTGATTCTCAGCATTTGCATAAATATCAAATATACCTGATTTATGTCCCATAAGCTGCTCCATCAACAATTCCATTTTCAAAAGGACTCTCATGAACTGTTGATATCTCAACCCGTACATTGCTACAGTTCCTGGCCGAGCACTAAACAAACGTCTACCCACTTGTATGATATACACGAAAAATTTCAATCAAGAAATCAATTTCACACAATCGCTAAATCAATTTCCATTCATGCTCTCGGTATGGCCTTGCAAGAGCCACTAATCCGCCTTAACTCTTGTTAACTATAATATGGTTGAGATAAGAACGTTCCTCGAGAAGGATTTGAATGCTATGCCACTACTAAATGAATAGGAGGCACTGTACCCAAGGCCACAATGACACGTCAAGGATCGAAATTTATGACCAAGAGATGGGATTCCAATCTTTCTAGGTTTTTTATGGAAGCACTCTTGTCGTTCGATCCGTTCCAAGGAACATAATAATGATATTCTCTTGGGAAATATAGAGTTTAACAAGTTATAGTATCCTTTGAGTTAGGGGCAACAAGGATCAAGTGTTATGAGCAACATCTACCGTGAAGGCTTTTGTAGTTTGCTCGAAACGAGCTGATATTGTGGTTGCTTTTGTTGGAAGTATTATAGCTATGAAAAAAAATCGTTAAGCGATATACATACGTGTATAAAGGACCTCTAAATTACGAAGGAAATTTACAAAGCATATTGAAATAATCGGGCAACAATTATACAGTAATAAAGAATAATCTCTCGGTCCCTGGCCCGAGACAGACAGTAGAAATATCGAACTTGTTGACTGATTCTAAGAAGGACGCACTCTTGGATCGAATCAACATTGATTAAAGTCAATAATGTGGTTAATGAAAAACATCACTACATGAACTAAATTTGAGTTGTATTTCGAAGTTAGGTGTAAACATTAACTTTAAAGAATTCATTAAGCATAATTAGAAATTAAGTAGAGGTGAGAGATTTTTGAGTCACCATTTTGTCCATAATTTTTTGTTATTAAAAAATGTTATCAAATAGTAATTCCCGCCGACATAGCCAAATTCTTAAAATGCCAACAGGAACAAGTAGTAGGGTTTGATTCTAAGAAGTTCCGTATGCATCGCGAAACAAACCGGCAAATGCATTTCTTGTTTCAGGACACACTCACTTCTGCTGAAGATCTCAATAAAGGAGTTTCGCCACAACTGAGCAATTAATTAATTTTGGCAATCGGAAATATAATCAGTGCTTAAAAAAGTTACCTTAAATGTGAAACGATCCATGTTACTGCAGATATCACAAAACATATTGGGGATTTATTTATTTAGATATTACAATGAACAGATAAAATTCATTTATTCATTAGTATATAAAAATTTAAATTAGAAAATTGAAAGACTCGCTATTAATGTCCGTTTAAAAGATGAAAAAGAGGAGGACATAGGACCAAGTTGAAGTGAGTCATGCAACTATGTATTTGAAAATGCTTGAATTGATGAATACTTTTTTTAAGAAACTTATTGAATTTATTGATGTGAATAAATAAGTATCAACTGAAAATAACGATCGCCATCTTTTATATTATAAGAAACTTAAAAATTTAGCCTTTCGAGCAAAATTTTGTATTTATGCAGCCTGCTAGTGGGGTGGTTCGCGAATAAAATAAAAAAATATTATATACCTATAGGTAAGTCTGATGTATTATTTATCATTGATGTCTTCTTAAAAAAATAGAATTATCCAACATCCGTCGTCGATGTCGTAGCACTAATTTCCATTTATTTTAGATATAGTTTGTAAAAATGCACTTGAGACTAATTCACAAGGATCACTTGCTCGGTTGCAGGGGTTGGCCTGGTTTACGAATATTGAAGCTTTTTCCGAGAAAGGTAGTGGTGCTAATGAAGCTGATGAAGAAGATTGTGTGAAACCTGAAGAATTATTTAGATGAGAAGATTGTTAGTAGATTTAGAAACAGCATCGGATCAGATAAAGATTGTGTACATCAATTTATATTTTTCAAATATTAAACTAGAAGTGAATTTCCAAAATAGCTTCCCTTTTATTTGACTAGTGTGGAGTGTGTACTGCCTTGTGTATTCGTCTTTTTCCTTGGGCTATTTTTTTCTGGTTACATATAGTTGTGTTTTTGCTTGAATATGTAGACTTCTCGCCCCAAGACTCATTGCTGGAGCTGTCCTGGCTCAGAAGCATATGGTGTCATTTCTTCTACACTCCACGCCCCTCGTCGTGTGTCTGCTTACCGCTTTCTGGTGGGTTTTGTAGTGTGGTTTCTGCGTAACGGATGGCATCCTCTTCAGGTGCTGCCATTAGCCATCCGTTACGAGACAGCACGACCACCGCTGGCTTGTTGATGGATTAAGCACGCTGAAACCACACTTCCCATTTAACAATGGTACCGGCCAAAAGCCTGGAAACAAGAACCTCCACTAATGTGCAACAATAGTGTTAGCAAGTCGTTAACCAAAATGCGCAATAGGAGACGAAAGTTGTCGACTAGACCAGGAGGTTCTAACCCATGATAAACTTACTAATAAAAAAGCGACGTAGGCATACATACGAAACAAATTGACGGTCGTTATAACTCGCAGATGTAAATTATAAAAATAGTTGAAATATAGCGAGCTTAATCCATCAACAAGCCAGCGGTGGTCGTGCTGTCTCGTAACGGATGGCTAATGGCAGCACCTGAAGAGGATGCCATCCGTCACGCCGAAACCACACTTCCCATTTAACAATGGTACCGGCCAAAAGCCTGGAAACAAGAACCTCCACTAATGTGCAACAATAGTGTTAGCAAGTCGTTAACCAAAAAGCGCACTAGGATACGCAAGTTGTCGACTAGCTCAGGAGGTTCTAACCCATGATAAACTTACTAATAAAAGGAATTTCAACACTTACGTAAAAAAACATGACAACGGGCGATCTCTTTTTAGAAATTGAACATGGAAACCAACTTTAGCTGACGTTTGGTGATGAATCAGGACAGTGTCTTCTGGAGGAAAGTATATTACTCATTTTCCAGTAAAGTTTTACATATTCTTTCAATAAAATTGATAGTGAACTGCCGATAAGATGTCATCAGATCGTGTCACATCTCGAATAACTAAGCATTTTATTTCATAGAAATTCAATCCAAATAAACATTGCGATAGTAATTATTATCGAAAAATATAAAACCCTCCAAAAATCACTGATTTCGCATAGCGATATAATTCCTATAACTTATCACTTTGTAATCTATATACTTATACCTGATAAAAAATAACCTAATAAATTACATTTTATCATATATCATCATTGGAAAATATGCTTTTATATGTACCGGCCAATTATACAGAGCGAACATAATTTAAGAGCATGAAATCCAATTGTTTCATAATACATCCCTACTCATAGTGATTTACAAATTCGAACAATTGCTTTGCAATTTCTTATATGCAAAACTCATTTAAAATTTCACAAATTCCAATACGATGCAAGATTTCAGCATATTTTCCCGCCTTTTAACATTTCATGGAGCTAATTTCCGTGCCCGACTATCCTTCATAGCATTCCGTATACATTTTGAAATATGCGTTATTTTATTTGAAATATTCTTGAATTAGATATAATTTTACTCATTTAACCTTTCAAGACACAACTTCAAAAATACCGTGGTATTTCCTGGAAAATGTCTGGTCATTTAGATTCATCTTCGCTCTAAAATTGCAAACATCTCTGCCGGAATGGTATTTTCATTGTTCGTGACGTCAATTATTTCCCAAGTTCCAAAAAATTTTTCCCATTTTCCGTAAAATAATTTCCATTGTTCGAGTATCGACAGAAAACATCTCTACTGTTATTTTCATATAAATTTTATTTTTGCCGTTACACATAAGTTAACTGAAGAAACGAGATTTCTGCTTTTATTTATTTATCGTAAAGAAAAATGTGCGGCAGGTGTAATATAAAACGAAAGAAATTGCCTCATTAACTTCAAATAAACCATGCTGATTGTCCTTTTGAAGTGTTTTTCTTTTCAACTCGACTGATGTGAGGCATAGTATCTATTTTATGAAACGAATGGAGCTTTAAACGACAAAGTATTTAACGTGTCTATCAAACGTTCTATGGAGAATCGTTTTCGATTTTAGTGGACATTTTGAAAACTCTTTTGCTTTATGTTACTACCCCGAGCTGATTTGCTACAATGGATATGGTGACACATTATGTAGAAATTACCCATAGAATTGTCGTCGGAATGTTACTGGTAATTAATCTTTGAGTAGAGTTTCAATCTGTTGATGTAAAATGTTTATTTATATATGCTTAAGCAGATATATTTCTTATAATAGGCAATATAAAATTTTCAGGGCTTCCAACCAATTGCTATGAATAGATTTAATAGGATAAATTCAAAAATTAGTCTCAATTAATTAATTTTTATTAAAATGAGGACAAATACATATGTAATGAACAAAGTTTAATGATTAAATTTGACCCAAATAGATTAGATGGTATTCTCATAATACTTTAGGGCTGCGGGTGCTTCAATTTCCCAAACTTGGGACTATACCCTACTTTCCCGTTTTGAGACCGGGTACAGAGTATCGACGCATTGCCAATTTTCCATGTTACCTAATTCAAACGATAATGCAACTTTCTTTGGCACTCGAATTCTGATCCGTTTTCCACCCAATAGATTAACGGTCGAAGTAGAAGACGGAAAATAAAAAAGATTGTGAAAAATCTACTGCAGGAATCGAACTCTCAAGAAGTGCATTTAAGGGGCGAAATGCAAGTAAAATTTAAAAAAAAGCTAATTTCAGAATAATTTTAAAAAAAATATCGTTAATTCAGAAAATTTTAAATATGAAATCCTTCAAGTAAATGCCTTGAAGTACTTGAAAATATTTTTTTAATAATTTTTCAAGGCAAAATGGCGGCGATGCAAGCGAATGATAAAATCACCTCAAAAAATATCTCATACAACTCAACGCCTTTTCCGGGGAACCTCCAACATTCAGAAAAGAAGTATATGTTAATGAAAAGTATAGTTCATAGCTTGACCGAAACAATTTATATATATATATATATATATATTTAATTTTTACATTAATTTTAGATTAAACAAAAAAATAGATTTTTTTTCAAAAATGTCGCGCTTTAAGCATTAATTAACAAATTATTTCTCTGAAATTATGTAAACATGTAGGTTAAACTAGTACATAAGACTCTTTTGTAGATGCGGTAAACATTTGAGCTGGATCTGTTCAATGGTTTTTGAGGTATTTTGTACAGAAGTTGAAAAAGTACTACTTTGAGAAAAACGCGTTTAAAGTTTGCGGTAGATAAAACTTATTGATTATTAGTTTTTGTTATAACTTACTCGTTAGTCAACGATTCCAGGTCCCATTTCCTTAGAAGATTAGATTAATAAGAATATGATAGCGATACACAATTAGAGAACCGCCCATAGCGCCGAAGAAAAAGTAGGCAGAGACGCGCGGCAGGTGTGCTCGACTGGCTGGGGAACGCCGCGCTGCCTATAATTGACTATAACTCGAGAACTAATACTACTAATACTTTTTGGTGTATTTTTAGAGCATTTGAAATATTTTAATTTAATAAAAAAATCGTTTTTTAAGCAATAACATGTATTTTCCCCCTCAAAGGTGTCGGCACTACCATAAAACTAGCGTGCTATGCGGCATCTTAAGCTTAAGTATGTGAGGGTGGCAATGAAAATTTGAAGAGATCGCACAACCAGAATATCTTACTATCCTTTTACTTCCTTGTGAGAGTTTTATTTGGATCATGATAAGTTAGAATGAGGTTTTTCTTAATCCTAGAGATGGTTAAGATGCATCCATGGTGAATTTATTTATTTATTTATTTAGGAAAAACTCAATGTACAGATTAGATCCAATTACACATTAAAATTACAGGGTTTCAAGTTTTGAAATTAAAGTACGTTTAAAAGAATAAAAAGAATAAAAAGATGAGGACATAGGACCAAGTTGAAGTGCATCATGCTGTCTCATTATTCTCTGCAAAGGAGAGTTAAAGTATACAGCTAATTCAGCAATGGTGGGGTTAAAAAAGTTGAAACTCCTGGTGTTATGGGAAGGAACGCGAAGTGCTATGCTTTCGGATGCAGGACACATGATGAGGCCGGTATATAACTTATACAAAAAACATTGATCGAGAAGTACTCTACGATCAAGAAGTGAGGGAAGTTTCAAAATTCTTAACCGATCAGGATACTCCGTATACGGTAGGCCGAATTTATAAAACAAAGATCGTGTAAACTTACGTTGAACGGACTCAAGCAGTGTACGATCACAAGCATGATAAGGCGACCCAACAACCGAAGCATACTCGAGAATGTTTTGCACCAGGGTTTGATAAAGTGTGAGGGAGCTTTCGATAGAGGAGAACTGTTGGGAAGTTCGAAGTACGAATCCAGACATACGTGATGCACGATTTACTAAGTCGGAATAGTGAAAATTAAAGCGAAGCCTCTCATCGAAAATAGCTCCAAGGTCTTTGATAGTGTTAACTCTTTTCAATTCACTGTTGTTAATATGGTAGATGGCGTCAAATGGTGTTTTTTTTCAAAGAATAACAAATCATAAAGCATTTGTCTACGTTAAGCGTTAGGCCATTTTCTAAACACCAGCTAGACAAGATGCTGATGTTAGCTTGCAGGTTGAGGCAGTCACTATAGTTTTTTATGCGAGCGAAAAGCTTAAGATCGTCGGCGTATAAAAGACATTCGCAAGAGAAGCGATGTGGCAGGTCATTTATGTAAAGTAGAAAGAGAAGCGGTCCTAGAATTGAGCCTTGAGGGACACCTGAATTTGGAGAAAACGGACACGAAGTGCAGCCATTGAAAACTACACGGCAGCGTCGGTCGGTAAGATAAGAAGATAGCCAACCCAAAAGAAAGTCTGGGAAGCCAAGGGTGACTAATTTATTCAAGAGAATATCATGAGGCACTGTATCAAATGCCTTTGCAAAATCTGTATAAATAACATGGACGTCCAGTCTGGACTCGACAGAATTTGCAACAAAGTTTGTAAAGCCAACAAGATTAGAGGACGTGGAGTGAAGGGAACGAAAACCATGTTGCTCTTTTGCAATCAGATGACCAAAGTGATAGAGAATAAAGTTATGAATATGTTTTTCCAGTAGCGTGAAGCGAATTGGGTCTATTTAAATCAATTAGAAAGTAACAAATGTGCTCATTGAGTGTAGTTATATTCTTAACAATGATAAAAATCAAACCATGAACTATTCCAGATGATCATAAGATAATTAATCAAGATTTTGAGTAAACATGGCAATTTAAATGCTCATCATAGAGATATAATCATAAATGTTTGGTAGATATACTCTTAACTTTCCTATCATTCTTGTGGAGCGCTTTATAGGGCTTACCCGTAACTTGATTCGTACTAAATTAGTTGATACCATTTATTTTTATTAAATTTTTGGAGAGTCACCTGACTATTTTTCATATATATCGGCTAAAGCCAAATATAGTTCCAGATATTGTAAGCCAAAATATTTGCCATGTACCGCGTTCACATCCTGACTATTCACAGTCACTTAATTCTTTTGCTTCTATAATAGTATTGACAACAGGGTTGACTCATTATGCATGATGACTATATGAAGCACACACTTAAAAATTTAATAGCACAATTTGTCATCAAAACAAATAATTTGAATAATTAAATATCGTGAGTCGTTTTGATTTCCTGAATCAGTCAGTTATTTTTGACCTCAATATAGTATCTCGTTACAATTGGGAGCAAAATACTTTGTTTCCCAACCCCAAGGAACATTCTACTGTTTCACGTCTTAATTACCTAATTTTTTTCATCGGAGCCGAGTAAAATCAATGAAAGTACAGGTTGCTAAAACCGAAACACTCTAATCGCGGCACAACTTTTTTCCCGAGGTCATTATTACTGAGATATAAGAAGATCCACTTTCCACCTTTCTGGTATATAGCGCACCAGCCCAAATCAAGTGAGAGAAACATGGTTAGGTCAGGAACGGTTGGTAGCCCCTCGTTATTATACAGGAATATAGTACCCTTTGCTCACCACAGCCGTCATATCCACTTAAAAACCAATGGCTTTTAAAATCCACAAACTTTTATTTCCCATGAAATGTTGGTTTTTGCACAAGAAATACTTCGGGAGTGACAATATACCCCTGAAAAAGGATTGAAAAAATGTTTACGAAGAAGAAACAAACCTTTAAGAAGAATTGTATTTCAATGGAAAAAGAAAATCGAAGCATTTAATCTACATTATAGTTTTTTGAAAAATTAAGGACTTTTTAAAACCGGTATTAGCATTCCCGTATAAATGTCTAAATAAACTTCACAATCCAGAAGTGACAGGAAAGTCTATCAAAATTACAATTAACATACCTTCATTCTTTATCTTGTGGCTTTTATTCGATTTTCCTACCTCACTTACCTGAAGTTTTCCGGTCCCGAACTACTTAAAACACTTCTATTAAAATTTCAACTGAATCTTTTTCGAAGTAGAAAAACTCTTAACTCTCCCAACTGACATCCTTTCGTCTTATTAAATATTGACATTCTTGTTGGAGCTAAATTTTTCACCCAACGCAAAACCACCATCGCAACCATCATTTGTGCTAACTCTCACCTACAAACTTTTTTAATGTCAGTCACTTAAGGACGAACGAGGGAGAGTTCAATTAGATGCTCTAACTTTGCAAAGTCTCTAAGTTAATTATGGTTGAAAGCAATTATAGGTACGTAGCCATGTTGTCAGTCATCTAAATGCTTCCTTCCAACAGTGCTTGGCTAATTGTTGTCGCCACTACTCTTGATACCAGTTGACTGCTTTACATCGTCCGTAATGAAAAATGCCTTTATTATAGCCACTTTATATACCAACGCCATATTAGATGTAAATTATTAATTTTTCATTTAGTAGAAGTGAAATCATGTTAAAAATCCTCCGGCGGAGCATAAACTCAATTAAAGGTGGTGTCGTTTCAAAAAGCTTCAAGTTCTGAGGCAGTTTAGAAATTGGAAAAATTTGCACCTTCCAGGACTATTAAGCAATCATGATATGCTCGGTTGATTTTATGCACAATTTTAAATTCGAAAAAAGACAGTTATTTGAATCTTATTTACAACATTTTATTGTAAGGTACGTGTTTGCCGATCCAATCCTTACCTTACCGCATCGACTCAATCAATCACATTTCGGCAACAACTTTGACAGTCAGTTCAATTTTTTGAAGTTTTTCTTTCCGGTGATCATAGTACTCCCATTTGCTCACTAATCTTAAAGCTCTTATAATTATAAGTGACATTACCGACCCCAGCGAAAGCGTGGATTAACAACCATCGTCTCCACTGAGTTGCCGGAGCCCTCGCCGGCGTTGAAGTGCGGGCGATGCTCCCCGCTACACGCAAGCTTTATCCACCATCGGCTACAGAAGTGTACTTCCAGATGATCACCAAAATATACAGTCAACGGTAGCGGCAATTGCTGGTGCATCGTCCAAGAACGGAAGTGTTTGAAAAGTCGAGTTTAGGAGATGGAGCCAGGAAAGTCGCTGAACACTGTATGTTTGCTCTTTACTTTATTGTACGTGAAATTTTTCTGGTGGCTTTAGTGCGTGGAATTTTGTTGAGCCAATTTTCATGACAGCCTATCTTAGGGAATTTCTTCAGAACTTTATGTTCAAAAAATTACATTACTCGTAAATACATTCATGAAACAAAGGCGGGAAACTCCAAGGACTCTTTATATGTCTACATGTTATGGTTAAACGAGGAAACAAATGGAAAGAATGAATAAGGAAAATCCTGTTACGGAGGTCAAATAAACTGCTAGGAAACGTGGCGAAAAATGTCATTGATCATAAGCATATAAAGCTGTGTAAGTGACAATTATAACTAAACGCCAAACATTCGCCGAATCCCGAATATTCACCTAATATTTAACGCCTTTGTTCGGTTCTTGGTGTTCGGTTTTTGGTCATTATTCGATGTTCGGTGAAACTGGCGGTGCGGTATATGTTTGAGCTTTGGTAAATGTTTGGGTTTGGATAATGTGCAAAATTTAAAAATACAATTTGCGAAACGCAGAATAAAAAGTAAAAGCAACAAATTTGAAATCGCAGTTCGGGATTCTAGGGATTTGGAAAAAAAATTAGTATTCAGATTTTAAATTTAAATAGTCGGAATATATTTACGATGATGTTGGTTTGGTGGCTCCCAATTTTTTTAACAGAGTTGTAATGTATAGTATGTCGTATTACAATACATCAGGATGTATTTTATTTCATGACCACTAATTTGTATTTTTTGTCTATTTGATGGATGGTGATGGGGGGAAAGCATCGAAAAAGTATTCCAGAAACTATTTATTCAATTACAAAGCTGATAATTTGAAGTCTCTCAATTTGAAGATGCCACTGGGCTACACTTGAAATCTAAGGATCCGAATTTGTTGTTGGTTTTCTCAGAAACGAGAGATTTGGCATGGTTTTGAAGGAGAGCTTTGGTGAAGGATTCAACAATGAGAGAAACTTAAAGGAGGCATGCATTTGGAAGTTACCTGGTTAATTTCGGGATCGAATAATACACACTTTTGCGAAGATCGCGAGATGGATTCGTGGTAGTTATGACTTGACTGATGACACTTTGAAAAGTCTGTTCCATCATGCTAACAATGAGGAGTATTGAGGTTGAAAAGATTTAGTGAGTGTTTTTGTGTAGGTTTTGACCTTAGATGAAAGCTGCGATTCATTCGCTGAAGCCAAAGTTGCGTCCACGAGTGACCAATAACGATGTGCGTGCAGATTGTAGTTCAAATAGCAGTTTGCATCTTCTGAGATAGGCTTTTGAGAATGGTTCATTTCAATTTTAACATAAAGTATTTCATTCAATCAAATGTTTGCTTTTATGCATTGAAAAAAACTTAACTGATAGAATTGCACAATTAACTATTAAGTTATTAACATCAACAAACAATAGCCCAAAACAGTTTAATGTTACAAAATAGCTTAACAAAGAAGCGAATTTATCCCTCAGAACAATACAACATGCCACCATCTAAATTACGAATTATTTGGATAATAGCATTCGAGAACGTTGAAACTGAATTTCCAGCTCAGTTTTTTAACGTGCATTAAAGTAACATGATTGGGCTTTCGCAAAATGAAACTGTTTCAACAATCATAAATGCAATACTCATTGGCTTAATGTGCTCAACAGTGTGCTGCAATCATTGCAGAACATCTGCTATTTCCATATTGTAATTTGGAACGCAGCCAGATAACAATTGTAGTACACCAACGAAAATACAAAAAGGACCAAATATTCGATTGTTCAACTACAATCCCTCCCCGCCCCCTTCCTTTCCGTTTGCTCACAACAAGCTGCCAAAGCAATGAATATGCTTCAATGGTTCGATGCATGTAGTATTGCCTTTTATAGGAAGCATTATATAGTTGAATGCTTCTGGAACAATTAATATGTTGTACTTGAGTATCCAAAAATATTTGTATGATGTCTTGGCTGCCGAAAACAGAGATCAACATTTCATTTCATATTGACTTTATAAAGTTTCAATCAGAATTTAACGAGGTAAAATGATGGTGGATGAATAATTATTGTTCAGATTCAATCGAACAATGTTCGAATCGTATGTCGTTTCGCGAAATTATTTAAAGTTTCGATACAAAATCAATATCGTTTAGCATAGACAAATAACTGAACGTGTAAAATATTCACGAAAATCAAAAAAATGATTTTTTTTTGATTTTTTTGGTTGCTTATACGCTAAAATTATGCTAGCCTACGCACTAAGAACTTCCATACCGGTTAACCGAAAACCAGTACTCCGGTATAACATGCTGTTTAACAGTTCCGCAATCCCCGGTATATATTAAATGCAAACTCCAAGATTTCACTATAAATAGACTACTTACATACAATAAGCCGACAGTTTACTTGATTATATAATAAAATATTCTGTGTAAAAGTAAATTTTTGAATGAACTTTTTAGACCAGAGCGGATCTGTTTTCAGTTGGCCGTTGAGAGCGGGCACACTGATTTTTGTGGGAAATGTTGGGGAATAATTCGTATAACAATAATTGACATATGTTCCTTCTCAAAAAACTCGGGAACTCTCGACTTTTTTGAGAAGGAGCATAAGTCAATTCTTGTTATACGAGTTATTCCCCAACTTTTCCCGCAAAAATCAGTGTGCGCCCTCTCAACGGCCAAATGTAGTCGTTTTTTTACAGATCCGCCCTGGTCTAATTGTAGAGTTAGATATATAAGATGTTTTTAGAGGCATATAACATTTTAAAAATAAAAGATAAAGTATTGAAAAGGCCAATTTGCGAGCTTTATGAACTTACAAATTTCATAACATTTGATGTTTAAAATTAATTTTTGGCATTTGAATGCATCGACTGCATCTTACAAGGGCACTCTGTCGGTCCAATTTGGCACCTTTTTTTGCAGCATACCTGGCCTTATTTCGCCAATAACGAATTTTATTTTCCAAATCATCAATAGTTGCTGGTTTATCAGCATAAACAAGTGATTTGACGTAGGTACTTCAACGAATAGTATTCCATTGGAATAAAATCACATCATCTGGGCGGCTAGTTTTCAGATTAACTTCTTCAGATGATCAATTCACCAATGGTTCGGCCCAACCAAGTAATGGTTGCACGCGATGTGTGTCATGTTGCACCATTTTGTCGGAACTGTTTGTCTTTCACACGATGGGCATTGATATTGAAAAACGAAAAATTTCGAAGTACTTTTCAGTAGCCATAGCTTTGGTTCCATTATCAGTTTTGAAAAAGGAAAGACCATATATGCCTCCGTCATGCGTACCGTGCCATACAGTGACTTTTTCAGGATACAAAGAATGGGGCCTTCAAAGACTTTTGCGAATCATTTTGACACTAAAAATAGCAATTTTGCTTATTTGAGAACCTATTAAGCTAGAAATGAACCTCATAGCTAAAATTCGATTCAACTTCCAACGCATTCTCAACCCATTCATCGAACGTACCGTACGTACGACGCAAACGATGGTCCAGTGTCGTCAATTCCTGCACTAGTTGCATCTTATAGAGCTTAATTTCAAGATCTTTCCTCAAAATTTTCCATCTAGAGAACGCACAGAGACCAAATCGTTGAGAACGGCGTCGAATCGATAGATTCGAATCATCAGTCCCACTACCCGCTACAACAGCGATAGTTACTTCGGTACGCACTGTATGAGCCCGTTTTGAATGAACATTGTCCCATATAGTACAAGTAGGTATGAATCTTTCCATCGTATTGCGTATGAGCTGCTCAAATGACGGATTATGAGCACCATAAGTTGGACGCAGTTCTCTACAAGTTTGGCGTACAGAACGCGAATTTCAGAAATAAATGTCCAATATTTGCATGATAGTTTGCTACAATTTATGTTATTGTAGCATAATGCTAAAGTGACAGCGAAATTTAATAGCTACAATGACAAATATCTTTATTGGAAGTTCTAAATTTCTAAGATAACACCCTTTATCAGTAGCAAATGGTTAACTCGCAATTAAACAACACTTTTGACTGTTTTCCAATAATATCGCCCTTAAAAATAATTAAATGTTATTTAGGGATTTCAAAAAAATTCTAGTGTTGTTCAAAAGTATTGAAAATTATTTTACTGTATTGTCGTTAAAATTACTAAGCAGAATAGTTGCAGTATTTTCGAATGTAAGATGTTGATTAGAATTGAATCGACACTGTTAATCTTGAATCACCATGTTTGTAGTTTTTGTTGTAATTATGTTAAAAAACCAAATCTTGGATAAATGCAAACAATACTCAAGAGTCAGTAAAAAAGCTGATAAATCAAAAAAATGAGCTTCATACACATTCAAAAATACACAATATAATTTTAAAAAAAAGCGTGATCCTCTTCGGAGCAGCAATTGATTCTCTTGAAAGTGTGACTGTGAAAAGATATGAGAAGACAATATCATAAGTTTTTTCGTCGAAAAAGCCAAATCCTTGCCGCCAGTTTAAGCTCGAATGGCTCAACTTTGCGCTTTAACTTTTAAGGTATGTTTTTATTTCGACTAGACTCGATAAAACCATTGATTGTCGAAGGTATTGTGAGAACTTCAAAATTTATAAACAGTATCAGGAATATTGGTATTGATTTCAGCTAAAATAAATTGTAACTCCTTAAAGACAAAATTTCTTGAATTTCCATCGAGTGGTAAAAGATTCAGTTTGACTTTTCACGAATGAAAGAGTATAAAAAGGATATATTTGAACAATGATTGTCGTGATGATAAGAAGTTTTGGAATCTAGGTTTATATACAGCAGGTTCCATGCCTGTCGGAAAATCCATGAAAGTCATTAAATTGAGACTTAAAGAAAGTGAACTTTCACTAACAAAAGATATGGTTTGTAATAAAACTGGTGGTGCATCACTAATGACAATAATTGGAAAGAAGATTGAGAGAAATTCACCCAGCAGTTATTAATGTTCTATACAAAGATACTCTGAATGATAATGATAACGAAAATATCAGTTATGTTGCTGTGATGAAGATGATAAAAAAAGGTTTTGTTAAGAATATGGAATATATTGGTAGTGTAATGATTTAGGATCGCCATGTGATGAGGTACGATTGCCGAATGATGATTGTGGTCCTATGATGTGATGGTGTTTTCCATAATGGCTACGGAATTCCATGATGAAGAATTAGAAATATTATAATAGAGAATTTTCAAGTAGGGAAAGGCCGGCACAATTTTTATGCCACTGGCCAAGGAGTATATATGCCGACTATAGGCATTACCTGAAGGTTCCATTTGGATTTTTCGAGAACGAATCGACCGATTTTTCTGAAACTTTGCACAGTCATGCTTGAACGAAGGGATTTTCATTCGGTCGACTCGTTTTTGTTTTATATGAAAAACATATGTTAAAAACGATGAAAATCGAAAAAATTCTAAAAAATATGAGACGAAAATTCATTCAAATCCATGTAAAACCTTTAAATTTAATTTTTTTTCAATTCCTTTGTTCAAGCACGAGCCGAAGACATAAACTATAAGAAATTTTTGGAATTTTTGATTTGAAATGAGCCTGCACCGAAATATTCAGCCTACAACAAAAAAAAGGTTGGACGAGCAAAACTGCAGAAATATTGACAATTTTCAATGTATTTAGCTGAAATTTTTTTTACAACTTCTTGAAATGCTGAAATGCTTTTACGTGTGCAAATTTTAAATAAAATAGATTTTTGGTTTTCAAAATACAATTTTTTGAATAAGTTGTTTTGTTTCTTCCTTCAAGACCTATGTGCCAAAGTAATCAGTAATTATTTGTTACACAAAAGTAATCAAATAGCATATCTCTACGAGAGAACTGCTTCAAATTCTAGCAACACTTCCTATGAATTTTATTTCATTCTTGTCAATAATGACTATTAAAATAACGATTTATGATATTTTCAATAATTCCTAAAACAAAACTTCTGTAGCATTCGACATATTCTATTCTATAATTGCTGATGGCATTTCAATGCCGTTATTATGTATTTGTATCTTTATATCTTTGTATCTTTGTATTAAAACTTTTGGAAAAGTATCAAGAAAAACTACTTAACCTCCAATGAAAACGGAAAACAAACAGTCACTAGCAACAAATCCATCATTCGATCGTTGCGAAATGGCATTTCCTCCTTCGTTTTCATCTACATTATTAATATTCCCGATTTAGTTCGACGCTGACAGCAACTGATAAAGCCTTCAATCAAACTTTCTACGAAAATATTTTCCAAGCAATTCTACCGAAAATATAATCACATCTTTGCAGAAGAAGTTTTTCCTTCCATTTTGTCTGTTCGCTTGAAAATATTGCGCGAGCGAAGACATTATGAAATGAATGTCATTATCGCCATCCACTGAATTTTATTTTTTAAGGAGTCGTAACAGATAATAAATCAGTCCTGACAAGAAAATATACGAGAGCGAAGAATTACAACAGCCACCATTGCTGGCGAATGGAAATTGAAAAAGTTTTTTAAAAGAACGTGCTCATATTTGCGAAACGGGAAGGGTGGGGAATGTAGTGAAATAACTTAAAACAGTAACAACTTTAAGTGGTTGATTGAAAAACTATAATCGTTTATGTCTTCATAATCTAATTAGACAGTCACGTTTTAAAAGAATCCGTTTTGTCATAGAAAGCAGCAACAATGCATTAGAAAATAATTTTTTTTCGAATTCTTTTAGCATGTTGAATCTTTTACGACGTATGTACATGTCAATGATTGTTTCATTTCTTATTTCAGGTTTTTGATGGAAAAAATTGATAAGACGTAATATTTTGGCACTTTGGCATCTTTTTCATTATATTTCTTAATACCATTTCTGCAACACAAGATGGTATTTGCTTGATAATGCTATTTAATTTCAATTACCCTTCAATTCTATATTTTTACCAATGAATTTTATTCAATACAAGCGAGCACTTATTGAAAAAATGTGATGCCGAAAAACACAAGCAAAACAAAATTGCTATTTTCGAAAAAAAGTGATTTTCAACCATTCATCGTCATTAATTGAAACATCTTATGGTGCAGCTACTTATAGACATATAAGAGTCTTTCAAGATACGTGCTTCGAAAGAAAAATCATTTGCTTTCAATTAAAGCTGCATATTTATCTTAAAAAGCGTTTTTTCGTGCTATGCACAGTAAATGAACTGCGTATTGACACGATTCAAATAGAAGAACAGATTTTACATATTTACAAATTGAGTCCAAAGAGGTTCGGTTTTTTTATGTTTTCCAGTTTTCCCATTACTTTGTTTGCTTGAAAATAAACGAAATAATAGAAAAATGGACCTTTTGATTCCAGTAATTCTAATGGAACATTGATGTCCATGATGGAAAATTTTTTCACAGGCTTTACATGAAGAAATGTTAAGGGAGTGATCGTTGAGTTTAAAATCGAAAAATTAGGTCGATAGGTTGAAATTAGTCAGCATATTCGATTAAAGTTTTCTTTTCTCGGAAGGAGAATAAAATTGTTAAAAAAAATCTTCAAATTTTCCTAAATAAAATTTTTAATTTAGGGACTACATTAAAATAAAGTATATAAGTCTTTTTTCTTTATGTATCAGAAATTTTTGACTTAGGTAATGAAAAAAACAGTGTGTGTACAACATTACATTATCTACGAAATTCCTCTCCTCTCCGATCGATACAAGCACCATTCAAATATTGTTTCTGGCTCACCATTTGTAAAGCGAATAAAAAGGGATGCATTACTGCTTTGGAGAAAAAAATAAAAATAATATCTTTCTCTTAAAGTGAATCACAATGAGGAACATTTTAATTAAGGTGACTCCATTGGCTATGTTGGTTGGTTGATTATAGTGGCAGTTGTCTTTTCCAAAAGATGGCTCACTCAGGTGCCAGTAGGCCCATTGCAAATGGCTATGTTACTACATCCAAAATTTATAAAAAGAGAGAAACATTTATTTCGACAATATTCTTTACTAAGATCAGTAATGATATGAAAAGTTGCTTAATTAAACGCAATAGTTGGCCATGGACTTTTTGCTAAGATTCTCAGGATCTCAGGATTATCAAAATCATCTGTAAATATTCCAAACATAATTAATAAAGTGTCCCAAAAGTTTGTAGAATCAAATACTAAGTTTAAAGCAAGATAATGTAAGCACCCACATAATTTCTGATTGATTTCAGAAAAACAATACTGAAATACCAATCTTTTCACTCAAACTAAACATTATTGAAAATCGAAGTTCATTGTGAACACTTCTCTTTCAATTAAAACAGGAAAAAAAACACACACATATATATATATATATATATATATATATATATATATATATATAATATATATATATATATATTTGTGTGTGTGTTGTAATGTTTTAATATACTGTAAATAAATCCCTTTCTCTACCTACATATATATTTTCCTCTACACATACTTATCACTAATTTATTTACAAGTAATTTTTATTCAAAGCTATTTTTAATTGAAGAATGAAAACTTTAAAAAAACAAGCCGTGAGGTGCGACCCATGAGGTCCACACGGTCAACTTCCCAGTAATATCTAAAAAGATATTAACTATATTAAACACAATAATAATTATGGAAAAAATACTACTTCAAATAATACAAATGTACTTCTCGTAAAAGTTATTGGAATGACGTAATATTAATCGTAACATCTACGAGAGCGTCAATTGATTACGTAAGGATTTTGGTGCATTGGTTTGATTGATTATTCACGCGGATCAATCGGAGGGGGGACAGGTTACAAAGCAGTTTTTTTTTCATTAAACTTAAAACATGATGCTGTGAAGACTATTGAAAATCTTCTCAAATTTTGCACATATTAATAAACTTTGATTGACTTTACAACAATGTCTTTAGAATAAGAGATTTAAGGTATTATGATTCGAATGAACCCTTTTTACATGGTGACTTTGAATGATTTTTTATTTTTAATTTAATTTTTTTTGTAATCATAAAAAAAGTTTTTGCTGGTTTCTCTACAAAAATTGATAAAATTTTATGAATTCTACAAACATTTATTATTACGATGTGCAAATCAGGTTAAAAATGAAATTTTTTATTAAAAAAACATACTTTTCCAAAAAAAAATTAATAAATTGAAAAAAAACGCTTTTTTGATTTTTTTAAAATATAAAAACATCATACAAATAATAATACGCATCTTTATGATGAAAATATTATATCAATGATGGAAATATTATAATTAGTTCTCAAGATATAATTAATGACGTAAATGACCTTGAACGTTTAATGATTTTTTATTTTTTATTTAATTTTTTTTGTAATCATGAAAAAAACTTTTGCTGGTTTTTTCACAAAAACTGTTTGGAGTATATAAATTATATAAACATTGATTACTTAGGTTTAAAAATCAGGTTAAAAATTTTGAGTTTTTGAAAAAAATCTAATTTTTTGCACTATTTTTAAAAAAAATAAAAAAAAGGCTCGAAGAATTTTTTTAAAAATAGATAGAATCACATAAATGTTAATACGCGTTGATTGACATCTTGTTCAAAAAAATCGTACATTTGGTTCGCGAGCTATAACGCATGACAGAAATGACCTTCAAACGGGCAAAACAGCAAACCCCCCGACCGAAGTTTCCCAAAAACTAATCAGCTCTTAAGATTACAAAGACGCTTCGATTGACACTTCAACGAAGTTGATGCGACTTTGTTTACGTAAGTTATGGTCGTAGAAAAAAGTGTCCACGAACGTACATACGTACGTACGTACGTACATACATTCACACACACACATACATCTCCCTTTCTAAAAACACTTTATATATACTCTATATATATACTTTATATATACTCAAAACGTAAAGAAATGTTGAAAATTTCAATTTCGATTTTCGAGACGATTACAAGAACTTCCCATATACTGGGAAGTTAATAATCACTATATAGTTTTGTTTCCTCTTGAAGCTACTTATACTTAATACTAAATCATTCTAACTTGAGACTAACATAAGAACTAACGCCAGCAAATTACTGCAATTAGGCACTAACAATGGTACTATCCCTTATACCGATAAACATCGTCTGGGAAGTACTATTTAAATGAACAAGCTTTCAGGAAATAAATTGCACACGGACAGTGCAAGCAATGAGTTATGGAGTAAAGATTTTTTGGAGGAAACGGAGGTGGTTTTAGTCGGTAGAAATCCGACATGCCGAGAAGCAGGAGCAACTCGGTATCTTTTGAAGATTTCCACCTCCCAACGACGAAAAAAAAAGTAAACAGAGGATTTTGTTAAATATATTTTTTTCATTCCCGATTTCTTAGAGCTTATTTTCTCAAACTAACGTGTTTTTTTTCATTATAATGACAAGAAAAAAACTGGCATTGAAACATTTGCTACATCGCGAACCCTTATTTTTGTGTTTCTTTTCCACTGAATCGAAGCTGAGTTAGTTGAATACATTTTAATTATCCTGTAAGTATTACAATGAATTATATTTTATACAAAACTAAATTTCCAGAGATAAACCTTTCTTAATGAAGTAAACTTCAACTTATTTACTCAATTTCACATTTTCACATTTTAAATTGATTTTGCAAGGTAAAAATGTACATAAAATAATGCAAAAATATCTAACACAATTCAAAACTAAAATTGAAAAGTACGCAAGATTGATGTTTAATGATTATCAGATCCTTTTACACAACGTGTTTTGCAGATCAGCACAGTGTGATGCATTACAAAAAGTCTTTGCTTTTTCAATGAAGGCACAATACGTTCATGGTTTGCATTGAAAATTTTCTTTTCTGATCTCATCCAGAAAAAAAAACCTTCTATGATAACGCACTTAAGTTTTTATTGTGGGTTTAGTTGTATATCTAAATTTTACTGTTAACTATGCCTAACAAACATTGATATTTCAACGACATCCACATCCACATGATCTAACCAAAATGGGATTCCCATCTGCAATCGATATCTACTGAATACAAAACACAAAGTAGTTAATTTTCAACAAATACTTAATGTACATTACAGATTTCTCTTGCATGTTTTTTTTTTTTTTCAAATGTAGCAATGTTGTTTCTCATGAAAATCAAGTTTTCCCACTGAAAACGACTGCAAACAAATATTTAGCAAAGCGAATAAACCAGAAAACCACAATGGTAGCCAACTGGATTGTTTTCCTTTTGATGGAAATCCACAACGGCAAGCGAGAATCCAGACATACCGTTTTTTTCGTTTAGTGAATCGATTTTCCGCAGAAAAATGAAGTGACCTTTCCATGCATTTTAGTAGAAATGAAAGCAAGCAAGTAGTCACTATTATTCTATTATTTACAAACCCTTCATCAATCAGTGCGGTTTGGGTAGTTCAGAGGATTAGGCCGCTGGAGTTTGTGTGGATGGAATTTTTTGTTGGTGTTTTTGATCAAGCTAATGAGATGAGTAGTGAAAGCAAAATGATGGATAATAACAAATCATTTCTGCGTACACGAAGCAATTCACATTTTTTTAAAATTTATTCGACTATTTTCGATTCGATAAATATGAAACTTGAAGCAAATACGTTGTTTCTTTTTCATATAGAATATGTTTGAATATTCTACATCAATTCGAGAAAATTGAAACAACTTCGTAACAATAATCATCCAGCCTTTAGACATAAAATACCCATCGTTTCTCAGCGACCATAAATATGATTTTATTGGAACTTCTTTACCCGTATTTGAACCTTACTCTTCTCAATCACGACTACTCCTAATACGGATGCTTCCAGACTATTGACCACTAATATTGAAGTCATTACAGCATCAAGCCACTCTGCCCCAACGAACTCTTGCCCTTTTCACTTTTCCTTTAAACTTGTGCATACCCAGCCTACGCAACATCAAAAATTTTCCTACAAATAAGTATCTTGACCTCAGAGCCTAGGTCCGTATTTTCCAATACTTTTAGCTCCACAAGGAACTGCCGATGCTGACGAAGAAAACCAGAACAGGGACACTACCCTTCCCAAGTGAATGTGGATCTATGGCACTGGAAATCCCTATATTTTCACGCATGGCAAAGAAATCGCCCATGGAAAGCTTTTTTGGAAACGTATTCATCTATGTTCCAGGGAAATCACGCATGCCCAAAAGATCAGATGAGGAAATCTTCAGAATCGCAGTGACCCCGGAAATTACTTAAGTGGTTTGCAATACATTCGAGGAATTTTGGCTGGGGCGGATTGTTTCAGCTGTGGAAGATATGTAAGTGGACGATTGTTGCTTGTAAAAACGCTGCCAATTGTTTTGAAAGGAAATTCATGCCCAACGGGTGGTTTCAGTTAATTAATGTACGTGTTGGGTTGAACACCTGCGGAGACAGAAAACGCAATACTACAAAGCTTTTAGTCCTTTAATTTGAATGGGGCCCATGACGTACTATCGTATGAAAAGAACAAGCTGCCTTGAACGGCAGTGAGAACACTCTGAATATTGTTTTCTCATTCAACTTTTGATTCAATTGTTTCGGTTGTATTTGCCTGTATTCAAGAAATTATTTTTAGCTATTTCTGCAATTTTACTAATTTACAAAACTCACAGACTTCCACGTGAAAGTGAACACAATCATCCGAAAAAAGCAAATCAAAAAAATGTTTTGTTCGCTATTATACTCGTGGTTTCCTTCCCTGCAATTTTAGTGGCTGCTTTATTCTTTCAGACGCTTTAAATTGGTTTAAAACTATCGGCGAATAACCTGTGGAACACAAATTCTACAGGCTAACCATTGGTGAAGCTATATAAACGGAAAACATAACTAATTGTGTCATCTTTCTGGAAGATACAGAAAAGAAATTGTCAAAATAATGAAATATTTTCCAAATTTCTTATTCAATTCGCGTATATGATTGACATATTTTGAAGTAAATGAAATCAAATTTTTAAAAACCAACAAAAATTGAATTTCTCGTAGCATCGTAAAAAAACTACACATCGATGAAATCTTCAACACTTTTTTTCATGGATAAATTTTTCAGTCTCTTCTTTACGTCTGTAGTGTAGATGGCTGTCGCAAAATTGTACTTAAGAAAGAAAGATGCGTGCTTTATCAGAGAATTTTTTTTGGGCATTCAGGCGCTGAATACGTCCTTGCATTCATTTGGTTTGATGGCGCATATTTTGTGAACCGACAAGAATAGTTGCCGGTAACGGTATCTGCTGGTGAGTTGAAGCACAGCAGTCACCTGAATATTGTTAGGATGCAGTCGAGATTGAGCACTGGCAAAGGTTGATACT